>BLKR01005602.1:0-34475 GCA_011170035.1 Teleogryllus occipitalis | reverse complement strand
GTTCTATTTTTGGGAAAATGCATAATACTACGCATATGTATTTGTGTTACATTACTATGTTCTTTGAAATTACCTTATTAGAGAGGAGATCCAGGATTTTTATAAGTGTGATACTAGTACAGTGACCAGTCGACTTGATGTTTTCTCATAAAAGATTTTGCATTTATGCTGAATATAAAATAATTTTTATTTATGTCATTGTTAATATTCATAACGTTAACAACTGATATGTTGAATGACATTCGTTAGTATAGAAAAATTTGTAACAGCTATACTTTAGAATATGATTCATATGCTTCTTGAGAGGGGATGTGAACACCTTCCCCCTTCCTTCCATGGATACCGACTGCTCTTATAACGTGTTTTCTTCCCCCTCTCCCCCTCAGCTCTATTCTCCTCCTCTCCCCGAATAATCTACACCTCCCCTCCATATCTTCTGTTCCTTTTCTCCTTTCCACCACTTTTCTGATCTTCCATCCTCGCCTCACGATACCTTATCGCCTCCTCTCCCCCTCCATCACTCCTCTCTCCCCCTCTTCACCCAACTACCCTCCTATATTATTTCTCGCTTCCTCCCCCCTCCTCACTTCCTCTCCTCCCTTCCTTTCTCCTCTCCATCCTCTATTTCACCTCGCCATCCTACATCTTCACCTGATCATTTTCGCAATATTTAAACTAAGAAGAAAAATGTATCGATTCCCTGTCATTAATTCAAAAACTTTTCCAACTTTTGTTATTTAAAAATACTTTATAGAAAGTTTCCCTCATAAACGTTACAACATTGCGCAAATTATATTACAAAACCAAAAATAACACAAATATAATATGATTAATTTTGGCAAGTAATAGGTTAAAACAAGCATGCACGGAAAGAATGTGTTAATTGTCTTCTCAAAGTTATACACTTTGTCATTAAATTTGTTTATATTGTCATTAAATAATATTGTGTGTGTTTTAAAGACAATACAGTGTTCAGAATTGTTTCTTCTGACATGAGACAACTTGCAATCACTCGTGTCAACGTTAGTAATAATTATTCAGGAATTTGAATATTGCCGGTTTGTAAATACAAATTTCTCAAATATAAGGGGGAATAATTTTATTTTATGATCCTCAAGCAGTATTCTAGGAAACCATTCACATTTGGACCTCTGTAAAATATTTGAAGATAGGGGCTCCAACTCCGAAGCATGCATGAATGGTGGGAAATGAGTACCACTAGTTTTATAAAATAGCACAGAGATGAATTCATCAAGTAAGCAGAAATTTATTTTACTATAGCTCATACATTCCTCAGGCTCTAACCGGGAGCGGTAGCTCAGTGCATCAACTGATCTCACTGCAGCGCCTCTGACCGGGAGGTCCTAGGTTCGAGTCCTGACGGCGGCAGGATTTTCGACACTAGCTTTTCAGCTAGGTCGAATTCAGTCGCTATCTGGAGGAGAATTCTAGCGGCCGGCTGGTCCGATCGGTAGTTATCCGTGGTTTCTCCGATCAACACCAGACGAATGGCGGAGCAGTACCCTACCAAACGGGCCACGGACCGCGCGCGATCTTTCCTTCCCCTTCCTTGTCCTATCCTCTCCCTTTACACACACACTTACACTAACATGCACTACACTACCACATATTCCGGGAGACCGGTCGTGACCTTAGAGCTTATTCCGGCTGGGGCGGTGCCCCGCTGGTGGGAAAGTCCTAGTTAGGGGGAGACCCCACTAGCCGACGGTAGGTCGGCGCTGAATCTCGCCATTCGGCGGGGGAAGATCACCACCATCTCCCGAGAAAAAACATTTACTACACTCACGGGACTAATGACCAAAGCAGTTGACGCGCCTGGAAACACGAAAAAATTAAACAATCAATCTCAGGCTCGAGCTTCATTCATACACTCATGATCTCACCATTCCATTCATGAACTCACTTCATTCATCCACTCATTTCGCGTACTCTTGAGTTTTCCACATCAAATACGTATTTTCACAAGAAACAAAATGCTTGTCCAGGCCACGCCCAACCGTTTTTCCCAACCGTTCGCGCCGCCTGCGGTCGCGACCTATGCTCACCGCTCTGCGTGCTCATCCTGGCGTGGCGCGCCACGCGCTGTTTCTTCCCTTACAAATGCGATAAAATACATTCACTGAGGCGCGTAGGGATTACGTGAGTATTCCGTTAAAAAAAACAATCCATTATATCTGAAACACTGTAACAGGTAGTGTGAATTTTCTCTTGAAATGAAGTTCAATATTTCGTTGAAAGGCACTCAGAACCGCAAATTAGTACAAAGATTCTCTAATTTGCTGGAACAATGGCATGAAAATGTTTTTTCTCTCCAGAAGATGCGTTAAGAATTTTTAGTTCGCATATGAAATGCACTGGGACACATCGATACAAATCCTCTTTGGTGCTAAATTTGCATTTCCATTACGTTTTTAAAATGATTCATGAAGCGAAATTTCTAGTTACGTTATTGTTGCAGCAAATGCGCAAAATAGTATATGAATATTTACTTGATACACACGACTTACAATTTATCTATATACAATACGCTACGTTAGCAATATTTTTACAACAGGAAGAAAAACACGCGTTCGCAGATTACGGTATTTACGAATTCAAGTGCACATGCAACCCACAATACGCATTGCACAGAAACAATTTACCATCAAGGGAAAAAATCTCGAAAAAATGTTTGTTGAGTCTTAAAACACACTTTACTGATAGGACGTGAGAAATGTTTTCCAAGATGTCATCCACAAAAAAAATTTGGACATTTATTAAATATTTGAAGGTTCCCTCTCCCGGTAGCTTGCGATGAAATTGTAATGTCAAGGTTTTTCATCTTTAAAACAATGATTTAAATAGTGCTGTTTATTTTGAGAACTTCTTTTTTAGTAAGTGCGGAATGGCCGTGCTGATTCAGTCAGTACAGTATAATACTTCAAGCAAACATGTCGGTTTTGTCTCATTTACAAGAAACCGTCGACACAAAATCTCATGAGAGTGCTACCGCTGAAAAGGAAATTACTTCTCAGTCATGCATAAAACAGATGTATGTGGTGTATTTATCGTCAGGATCTTGCCGGTCTTTAAGGGCGCTCACAATGTAGTAAGAAAGTAGGTTTAGAAATAAATTTTGGAAGGAATCTTCCCTCAATTCTGGATTTCTCCGAGGAGTGACCCCACCAAAAACCGGAATCATATCACCGCTATTAAAATTGCTCAAACTCTTTTATACAGACTATTGAATTTTTTGTTACTACGTGTGAATTATGATGAATGAACCTAATCCATTTGTCCCCCTTGGCTTAATTTTAATGGTACAGTGTTTGTAGCATTGCAATTGGAATGACATTCATGCACACAACATGAGCGACCCATACTTCACCGTCACTGATTTGTGAACTTGGCAACACGATTACATAAAACAAGCGGCGAAAAAATATTGACCTACACGTGATACAAATTCATAATCAACAATCAAACATCCGCCCGAAGCCGACGCTATATTATCCAATGTTGTCATATATAATATATCACATTCCTATTTTATTATATTTGGGGACGCACGATCAGTTGCGGGTAGTGTGTGGGAGGCGGAGCGCCGTGCTTTGTATGAGGCGGGCGGTGGGCTCGTTCGGAACGCCCGCGCCGGCGGGGATGGGTGCGGACGGATTGAAAGGGGATGACGAGGCGAAGTGTAGGTGGGTGGAGTGACGGGGAAGTAGGGAGGGACAGTTCAGGGTGCGAGTAAGTGGGTCGAAGGTCATTGAGGAGTTAGTCGGTCGAGGAGTTCGTGAGAAGTAAATCAGTGACTAGGGTAAGGAGTGAATCACTGGTGAGAGCGGAGACTGAAGAGCAGCTAGGTGTGGAAACGAGATGAGGCCTGGCAATGCCCTTGCTCCGCTGTGATGCCCCGCGCCTACCTGCCCTACGTCGCCCGTGATACCTGAAAACCAGGCGAATACTGGAGCAGTACCCTAACAAACGGGTCACTGCCGCACGCGATCTTTCCTTCCCATTCCTTATCTTATCCTCGCCCCTTACTTACACACACATTTATATGAACTACACCACCACACAAGCCGGAAGACCAGTCGAAAGCTTAGAGCTTGTCCCGACTGGTGGGGCGCTGCTCTGCTGGTGGGAGATATAGAATACCAACACGGCGACGTGTACGTCAGCACCGGATCTCGCCATCCAACTGGGAGAGAACACAGCCAACCTCGCATGATGAAGCATACACTACTCTTAAGTGAACAATGACCATAGCAGTTGAGGCGCCATGAAATACGAAACAATCAACGACCCAAACCTCTTGGCGCCGTGTCCCTGTCCCCGGCGCCCCGCGACTCTCGATGGGTGCTCTTTCCCCGCCCGGCGGCTCTTGGAGACGCGTTAAGGAGCAATCGCCCCGCGGCACTTTCGCGAGTTCCCGCTGCGCTGTTGGCCTCCGCTCCATGTAAATGTTTGCACTGGTGGCGCGGCGCGGCGCGTTGCTGAAATATTCAAGGCAGCCCCGGAGAAACGGATCAGCTGAGGACGCCTTTCCCACCCAAATGGAATTTTCGAAAAGATTACAAAAGGATGTTCAGGATGTTTGTGTTAATTTCCCATCGAAAGCGTCTTCCTTAATTGCACAGACATTGCAGTGTGGCTGTTTTCGAAGTTTAACTTGAAGATGTCAGATGCAATATTTTGTAGCTACTGTTCAGAACTAGCCCATACACAAACGTTTGTTAATTTGTTTATTTAAAACGGAAAACTGGACAATTAACTTCTGGAAGGAAAGGAAATTATGGCTGCTTGCTCTAGGCAGTCCAAGCTAGGCAAACCCTCAATATTTAGACTTATTTCCCTGTCATAACTTGGGTATTTTATAGAAATTTTAAATAATGGCCTTTCGCGTTGTTCGATTCATATAGTTATTCGGTGAGTAAATCATCGCGTTTCTGATGAGAAATGAATGACGAAATAGAGGAACATGATTTACCAATTACAGCTTCCTGCTGTTGAAAAGCGATTTGACTCCACTGAAATAAAATGTTTCGACTAGTAAAAAACGAGAAAGCAATTTCATTGAACTGTATAGAACGCAGAGAAGTAAAATAATTATGCATAGAACATTTCTCAGTCACATGGGAATACATGAAAATTAATTTACTTTTATACACAATATAACGTATTTCTTTTAAATGCAAAAATGAAAAAAACCCAGCTTGATTGAAGAGAAAACAGTTTTCCTCCCACGAACTTTCAAACCATTCAAAATAAAACTCTGTAGACCTATTCACCACGTCACAGAAATTCCACAAAAAGAACAGAATAAAAAACAGCCCGAAGGCGAGTTTGGTGTTTCTTGTGCGCTCGTAAGGGCAGGTTCCTTGCTCCCCAGCGACCGCGCTGTGGATGGGGGTGGAGAGGGGTGGGGCGGTCGGGGTTTGCACTCCCTCTCGGGCGAGGGCGCTGTCCAGCCGCCCGTGCGCCTCAGCGCTGCTGCCCAGAGGAGCAAATATTTTCGGCTGCGGCGCCGCCCGCGCTTTCAGCCCAATCCTCCCCTCGCCACCACATCGCACTTCCCTCCACCTCCTCCCCACACTCTCGGCGCATGCAGTGTGCCGAAATGACGTCGAAGGAGGAATCAGCGGATTATTCAGTAATTTTCTAGAAACTTCACAAAAAAGTGTGTTATGCTTACCAAATGTTTACCCAAAAATTACATAATGATAGATAAAAAAGGAAATATCAGTCTAGTAATTTTCACTTTCCTAAAGTTTTTTTCCATTCATCGTTAAAATCGTGTCAGAATCTTAAGCAACAATTTGTAAAGTGCAAAAACTTCTGTTAACGTAGGAAAAGGAATGAAAAAAAAAGATATTCAATTATATTCATCAAACTATATTGCATATGCCACGTTTGAAGTGTCTTACATTACCCTGGAATCTTTTTTATGCGCTCTCTGGAACCACAATTGCTGATTACAACTAAAACATTCTAGAGAAAGAAGTGTTTAGAAAGTTTAGAGTTAGAAGTGAAAGAACCGGAATACTCAAAACTTTGAAATATTAAATAATATTACCTAAAAAATCAATGAAAATATAGAAGATATTCCACTCTATTTTAAAGGCATTAAAAAGTAATTAAATCTTTGGAAAATAATAAAGTTATTAGAAAAGACTCGATTACAGCGGAACTTTTAAAATAGTCCCAGTCGAAAATAGTTGAAGACTTGCAATTGATTTCTGGCGAAATTTGTGGAACAGAAATTGCAAATGAATGGAAAGTGGGGTTAATACCCTTTTTTCTCAAGCAAAGAGACAAACAAGGTGTTGATAATGAAAGTTGAAGAGGCGTATCTTTTCTAGGAGATGCGAATAAAATATTTTTGAAAAATTCTTCTACACAGGGTAGATAAAAATTCATATAGACATTTGCATGGATTTTGCAACTATAGAACTTACTCAGAACGTCGCGTTCATTAGGAAACCCTAGATAAAACGCTTCTGGAATTTGGAGTTAAAAACAATTTGAAATCCCTTACAGACACAATTTCAAATGTAAAATGTATGGGATGGGCGAAGAAACAAGCCCTTTCTATATGAGTTCACATGTATGGTAAGGAAATGCATTATCCCTTGAGGATTAGGAAAAAACCATCTCTAGACAGGCGATTATACTGTATTCTTTACAAAATGTAAGAACTTGGACAGAAAAGTAAAATGAATTCAGAGTTTTGCGAAATAATTTAAGGAGAAACAGAAATGCGGAAATATGCTGCCTGGAATTTAATTATGATTTTGGTATCCCTTAGGAACCCCTAACAACTTCTTCAGTACAAATCAATCTTTTTGAAGAAAGTTAATAAAGCGGGTTTGAGAATTTGTGTAGTAAAATCCTAAAGATTTATGAAGATATCAAATACTCAGATATTGTTAATGGCATACATCAGTCAAATAGAGTGAAGAGATTCAAATATTCAGGAGAGACAATTATTTAAGATAATGTTTTAGAAACGTCTGCTTTGAAAGAAAGAATACGCAAGATGAAAGGACCACTAAGAACTTTTTAATAAAAAGCTACTTATTCCAAATTATTAAAATAAAACACTAAATAAAGGAAATAAATCGGAGTACTGTTTATAAGACTATATTCTGTTATATACTGGGTAAATAAAAAATAAAAAATAGGAGAATAATTTAAAAAATCTTAAATTCAATACAATATACGGAATTTTGGAAATTAAGAAGTAATGAGAAAATTTACTGTAACAGAAAAATGTATCGGAAAGTTTAAGAAAATCAGATTGATGGTCTTTAGGCATATCCATAGGACAATGTCAACAGCCTGGAAAAATATGTTCCAGCACCTATGAGAGAAAGTTTCCAACAACACGAAAGGGAAATTAAAATCGAAAAAAAAAAAGGTTTAAAAGTAAAAAACAAACTCTGAAAAGAAAGAGATTTAGAAAGTCGGTGGTAAAAATCAAAGGATTCCACGATTGCTAAGAAATGACCGTTATTACAAAATGATTCAAGAAGGGAAATAAGAATTACAGTGAAAAGACGAAGGTACATTGAAGAGAGGGAAATAAAAGAAATAAAGAGGAGGAATTGGAGTCGGTATGCTGATCCTAGTTTTCCTTAATAGGAAAAGTAAATGAGTCAAATTTATCAATACATTCATTAGAAAGTTTTCTATGTTTATTTTCCTTGTGACATATTGTAATGTCATGGTTTGGAATACTTATAAAAAGGCACAAAATAATACACTATTATAGAAAAGTGGTTGATCCTATTTTGTAGTTTATGTTTAATGTAGATAATTATTGCATCAAATAACTGCTCATCATCAACATTGCATTATTTTGGCTCGTAAAATTTTCATATCAGTAGTTCATTATTTTTATATTTATCTACAAACACTCAAATCTTTTGAGAAACTTTCTATCTAAGTGTCTTAAAGTAATGTGCTCAACTGTGGTCTCACAAACGTGTCAAGCCGGATAATAGTGTCGGATAATAGAAACATTTCGAATTCTGGGTCTTGAATTGCAACAATAGCCGTCGGCATAATCTGAATAGATTAACAACTGCCACTGCAAATATGTAAACTATGCATCGATTAAATTTTAAATATTTTCTTCACTAGGAAATATTTGTATTTGGCTTTAGATTTCGAAATTTTATTTTATTTCAGTTAAACATTTATGCAAAAAGTTCAGAAAATATAAATGTTCATAATTCAAAAATTTACATTTTTCATATATATGTAATGGTATTCCTTGTCACTTCGTTTCTCATTCTGCCTCCTGTCAAATCAGCTGAGCATCTTTACGAGAATGAAGATAGCAAGAGCATTCAGGAGGCATCTTCTTCAACCGCCAGATTACCTCCGGGAGTCCCCGAGACATTCCGGTCTTGTTGCGGGATTGTTTTGTCGCTTCCGACCGCATCTCTTCCGCCATCTGCGGGGACCGTCGCTTTTTGCCCGTCGCCTCGGAGCGTCGGCTCGCCCGCCCGCCCGCCCGCCCGCCGCCCCCGCCCGCCCCCGCCCGCCCCCGCCCGCCCCCGCCCGCCCCCGCCCGCCCCCGCCCGCCACCGCCCGCCCCCGCCCGCCACCGCCCGCCACCGCCCGCCACCGCCCGCCACCGCCCGCCACCGCCCGCCCGCCCCCGCCGCCGCCGCCCGCCCACGCCGCCGGCTCCGCGCCCGCCGCCATCCCCTACGTCGCATCACGGCCACATCGATCGCCTCCGCCTGCGCCGCCGCCGTCGCTACCGCCACCTGCGGCCGCACCCGGAAGCTGCGTGGGCGGACGCGACGCGCGGCGCAGTGGGGCGGCTCGGGTTGCGCGGCTCCCGACTGCCGAAATCGAGGGGCTCTGCATGGAATCGGCTGCGACAGCGCTATGTGGGTCACTGCACTGGAGCACAAGCAGAAAATCCAATGCCCAAACCATCCAAAGATTTTAGTTTAAAGTAGCACATATTAAAATAATATTGTGAATGTCCCCTGGAACTTTTGAAACGACACATGATTCCCACTGATTTTTAAAGTGCCAAAATGTAATGAAGAAATAAAAAAAAATATACTTAAAGATTTCAAAACTAGAAAGCCATATCAATAATTTAGCTGTAAGATAGTTGTTTAGAAATAAGGGGTCTCAAAACAATTCAAACATTTGAATTTGTCATACAGATTTTGAAAAGTTACTGTTGATGTAGTATGTCCATCAAAATTATAAATGAAGAGATGCGAATGGGTATCTTTCCTAATCATTGCTAGTTATATCAGTCAACTCAAGTTACTTATTATTATAGTATAAAAATATTGCTAATAAACATTTAAATCATAAAAAAATATCACGTCACGTAAGCCCATGGACACAGAAGAATTTGCGTGTGTTAGTATCACAAGACCCTGTTGGTAGGTAAGCGTTAATGGAAAGATATTTCTCAATTCGATAATACAATATCAATTAGAGTTGGAGGCTCCCATCAGAGAGTTCTGTTGGGAAGATAGTTACCTTGGCAAAATAGCCAACGTTTTGTCTCTAATTACCAGGAAATTTTAAAGGCAAAATTCAATATTCAATTTCATTCTTTATAAAACTTCATATCTTATATTTTACAGAATGAAAATTGAAACATATTTTATTTTAATAGCACTGTTTGATAATTCGAGAGATCATTACAATCTGTTTGTACAGGTTTATGGAATCTATTTGTGTGCTTTACTGTTGGACTATTCCTTAAGCTTGAAGATAATGAATAAACCATGAAACAAATTATTAACTCTGTCCAAACATGTCATAAGTAAAAACTTACATGTAAATATTTTGATAAATTTTAAACATTTCAATTACAATTTTATGAACTTGTTAAAGTCTGAGTTCACAGTGAATGCATTGATTCATAATTTGTAAATCTCCCTTATTTCATTAATTTTGGAGAATTCGAAATGAAACAATATTTTTCGGATTTTCAATTCTTCATACAGTGCATATATAGTAATATTTGCGCAAGTTTTCTTGCACCCCCGAATACCTACCTACCAGTCATTCAAAATTACTTGGATTAAGAATAAATATTGACGACGAACGTGCTTGACAAAAAATCCAATTACCAGAAATGTTTCCTTCCGTATAATAGAAACTATTTTGCATAG
Organism: Teleogryllus occipitalis; assembly: GCA_011170035.1. Classification (NCBI taxonomy): domain Eukaryota; kingdom Metazoa; phylum Arthropoda; class Insecta; order Orthoptera; family Gryllidae; genus Teleogryllus; species Teleogryllus occipitalis. Next base: position 24,309 of record BLKR01005602.1, on the reverse strand, counting down.
GAAAACGAGCTTCAGATGTTATATAATAGTCCTGTCGTCAAAATAACCAAACCTCTCACTCACATCGCATCTAGCAAAAATGAGGTTCAAGAAATTGTGCGCGGATAATACGTTTCTGTTGTAATATTTCAGCAACTCTTACTTTTGTGGGAAGTAATTGCAAGGGTTCAGCCTGCACTTTGATATTAGGTAGAAGTCTACTTTTTTAAATATCAGAGGTAATGTGAAACTTCCTACAGAAATGTTTGCCTACAATACGCAAGAATTATCACACTGTGGCTCGCTTACCGTTTTTTGCCCCACAAACAAATAAATTTCACTGAAGACAATGCTTTTTAGGCATTGCGTTAAACAGTGTACAAATGCACCGAACCAATTTCTTTGTTTTATTTAAACAATAGTATTGAAACAACGTATTTTCGTTTACCCCCAAAGTCATTTTGTTCTGAATCAAAACAATAAGTGTTGGAAGAAAAAAATTCTTCACTTGTATTTACAAAACTGTCACTTCTGTAGTTTTTCTTACTTAATTACAGTCAAGCGCTTTTCCACTAGTATGTTATTAACTTTGTCATCGTGACTAACGTTTGTTTTGGTATCCCAACTTCACAATTTAGGGATCATTTACCACGACCGATCTTTCCCCATCAAACCACAACAACAAAAACAACCTCCCGATTTCAGCGTCACGCCCATCACCATCACTTTCCCTCTCCTCTACATTTGCTCTCTCTGCAAGGGCCACCGTTTCTACGTCATCGTCACCGCCTCCACCGCCCCCGCCACTGCGACGCGGGTTGTTTGGTTTGCATACAAAGGGGCAGATCGCGTACGCGCCTCCGCTGCCGGAATCATGTCGAACGCGCCTCCGCCGCGGAGATTGGGAGCGGGAGGCGGCGACGCGGCGTGGGCGGCGCCACCCCTCCACCCCGCCCTCGCGCACGGGGGAGGCAGCAGGCAGAGAACAGGAAGTAGCGGGATGAAAGGCTGAGGGAACCTGCGGTTCACCGCCCGCTGAGGATTGCTCAGAATTCACAAGAACGGACGAGCTGTATTGTAATAGTATATCTGGAGTAGAAGTTACCAATGTACTTTTGTACATGTTGCCTGTTTATGAAAGGGCTGCACACAACTTACGATAAAATTATTATTATTATTATTATTATTATTATTATTATTATTATTATTATTATTATTATTATTATTATTATTATTATTGGAAGTTTTATTACAAGGTAATTAAATACTAACCTCTTGAGTGGCAACAGTTAATAAAGGATCAATCATTTAAATACCAATCATGTTGGTGCGAGGAGAGTTACATTATCTATAATAATATAAAGACACATTATCTGCAACAAAATAAGAATTATAAAATGTCCCGCACGACCTTAAACAATTTTAAATAAGAGTTTTTGAACTAAAGATTCCTTAGCCGGGAGAAGTGTTGATTAAAATAACCATCTTACATCCGCAAAGAGAGAAATGTAAGTTGTAAATATTTTTCTCGGATTATTACATGTTATTCGCCATAGAGGAAAGCTGAGAGGACAGAAACCTGCTGGATTAGTTGATTGTTTAGGATATCTGAAGGACCGCTCAGATACATTCTCTGCACAACCGAAATAACACACAGATCAACGCGGTATGGGAACGATGTCATGTGTGTCGCTCATTTCTCGAAAACAAGTTTCGTGAAGAAGAACACATTCAGACGTGTGGCATCGCTGTGCGAGCTCCCGCGCCGACAAAAGAGAACTCTTGTTCTTCACAAGAGAATCTCCCACGCAGCGGACCCCGTCGCTCACCCTGGTTTCCGCCTCGTGCCTTCCCTGCCGAGCCCTTCCATCGAGTCTCCGCTTTTTCCTTCGTCGCTTTCGTCTTCTGTATCCCATCCGCGATGCAACTCGCTCTGAGCACACCCACTCTCTTGGCTCTGCTCATCCCGCGTCCCACTCACCGCCACCCCAGATCCGAATCCGCCATTCTCCCTTTCCTCCGTTACATCTTTCCGAACCACGCCGTTTACGTTCCACTCCTAGTCCCTCCTCCTTCCAGTTTTCCATGACCCGCATTCCTCGTCCAACTCCTCATTTTCGCTGCACGTATCCTTTTACTTCTTTTAAATTTTTCCATTACTCGCATTCCTCGTCTAACACCTCGTTTTCACGGCACGTTTCCTTTTCCCTCTTTTCAATCTTTCCATAATCCTAACTCCTTGTCTAACACTACTTTTGCTGCGCGCATAGTTTTCGCTCTTTTAAATCTTTCCATTACCCACACTCCTTGTCTAACACCTCATTTTCACTGCACGTATCCTTTTCCCTCTTTTAAATTTTTCCATTACTCGCATTCCTCGTCTAACACCTCGTTTTCACGGCACGTTTCCTTTTCCCTCTTTTCAATCTTTCCATAATCCTAACTCCTTGTCTAACACTATTTTTGCTGCGCGCATAGTTTTCGCTCTTTTAAATTTTTCCATTACCCGCACTCCTTCGTCTAACACCTCATTTTCACTGCACGTATCCTTTTCCCTCTTTTAAATTTTTCCATTACTCGCATTCCTCGTCTAACACCTCGTTTTCACGGCACGTTTCCTTTTCCCTCTTTTCAATCTTTCCATAATCCTAACTCCTTGTCTAACACTATTTTTGCTGCGCGCATAGTTTTCGCTCTTTTAAATTTTCCATTACCCGCACTCTTCGTCTAACACCTCGTTTTCCACGGCACGTTTCCTTTTCCCTCTTTTCAATCTTTCCATAATCCTAACTCCTTGTCTAACACTATTTTTGCTGCGCGCATGGTTTTTCGCTCTTTCAAATTTTCCATTGCCACGCACTCTTCGTCTAACACCTCGTTTTCACGGCACGTTCCTTTTCCCTCTTTTCAATCTTTCCACTTAATCTAACTCCTTGTCTAACACTATTTTTGCTGCGCGCATAGTTTTCGCTCTTTTAAATCTTTCCATTACCCACACTCCTTGTCTAACACCTCATTTTCACTGCACGTATCCTTTTCCCTCTTTTAAATTTTTCCATTACTCGCATTCCTCGTCTAACACCTCGTTTTCACGGCACGTTTCCTTTTCCCTCTTTTCAATCTTTCCATAATCCTAACTCCTTGTCTAACACTATTTTTGCTGCGCGCATAGTTTTCGCTCTTTTAAATTTTTCCATTACCCGCACTCTTCGTCTAACACCTCGTTTTCACGGCACGTTTCCTTTTACCTCTTTTAAATTTTTCCATTACTCGCATTCCTCGTCTAACACCTCGTTTTCACGGCACGTTTCCTTTTCCCTCTTTTCAATCTTTCCATAATCCTAACTCCTTGTCTAACACTATTTTTGCTGCGCGCATAGTTTTCGCTCTTTTAAATCTTTCCATTACCCACACTCCTTGTCTAACACCTCATTTTCACTGCACGTATCCTTTTCCCTCTTTTAAATTTTTCCATTACTCGCATTCCTCGTCTAACACCTCGTTTTCACGGCACGTTTCCTTTTCCCTCTTTTCAATCTTTCCATAATCCTAACTCCTTGTCTAACACTATTTTTGCTGCACGCATAGTTTTCGCTCTTTTAAATTTTTCCATTACCCGCACTCTTCGTCTAACACCTCATTTTCACTGCACGTATCCTTTTCCCTCTTTTAAATTTTTCCATTACCCGCACTCTTCGTCTAACACCTCGTTTTCACGGCACGTTTCCTTTTCTCTCTTTTCAATCTTTTCATAATACTAACTCCTTGCCTAACACTATTTTTGCTGCGCGCATAGTTTTCGCTCTTTTAAATTTTTCAATTACTCGCACTCTTCGTCTAACACCTCGTTTTCACGGCACGTTTCCTTTTCATTCTTTTCAATCTTTTCATAATCCTAACTCCTCGTCTAACACCTTACTTTCGCTGTGCGCATCCTTTTCCTTCTTTTAAATCGTTCCACAACTCGCACTTCTCGACCAACACCCCTTCGCTGCGCGCATACTTTCACCTCCTTGAAACCCTGTGCATCCCTTCCACTCCTAGCCTCTCTTCCTCTTTCCTTTCCATGATCTGCATTCTGTACATAACGCTCCTTCGCTGCGCGCGTCACTCTATTTGTTGGAGCCTCGCCTTCCCCGCTGCGATGCCCGCTCCGTCCACCAGGTTGCGCCATCACTTCCACCCTCACAGGGTGCGGAGCGCTTGTTGGAGCCTCGCCTTCCCCGCTGTGATGCCCGCTCCGTCCGCCGGGTTGCGCCATCACTCCCACCCTCACAGGGTGCGGAGCGCTTGTTCTGTTTATTGCGACTCGTCGGGCTTTTGACGCGGCGTTGGCGCAGGTGTCCTCCAGGGCGACAGGCTGCAATATCTACGTAACGCATGGATGGTATTTTTAATAGCGTGCCGTCTTATTGCTCTCATTTTTGGGACGGACAGTGTCCCTCGTTTGTACACGTTGCGTTGATTGTTGACGACGTGGGAGTCTCCACTATTAAACGAAAATAATATCACAAGCTTCTTTCGAAAAGGTGTTTAATAGTCTCATTAGTTCAGTTGAATAGTTTGGTACGTAATCAAAAAATTATTGCACAGTTAATATATGAAGCGTGCATTTTTGAATTACGAGAAAAAACAGATATCGATTACTCGGCAACACGACGAAAATTATTGACAAATAATATATAATGTGTAGAATAAATGTGCATAATCAAATCTATAATTTACAAAAATCATTTAAAGCGCAACATCAATTAGACATTAATAGAAGGGCATTAAGATATGACATTAAAAATTATATTGACACTAATATTTCTTGTGTTAAAAGTATAGTTACAGATAACATTTTGAACAAAAATTTGAAGATTCCTGACTTGGTAACGTGTCAAAGGCTCAGAGACGTCCCTCGCTTGAAACATAACCGGTTTTTATACTTTTAAATTTTTCAACAATTACAAGTATAATTCAAAAATATTATAAGAATTAATGCGGTAAATTTATTTTAATAAAAATAAAATTAAAGTTTTAAGCATTTTGAACGTCTCCTAGTTTAAAATTCAACTATTTTTAATATAAAGAGTTTTATTAGTACAATGTTCGATGAAAATATAATTTAAATGTTATACTTTCAATTGGCATATAAATAAAAAATATGCACACATAAAGAATTGAATACATTATATAGATACCATAAGGAAATTTAATTATTATAAAGTTGTTTCCTCAATTGTTTTTTAAACCACAACCTCCTTAAAAATTGACTGAATCCGCCCTTGTAACATGCACTCCTTTCAAAAGACTTCAGTTCGTTTATTGTAACTAAAAATAAGTATTTGTTGCTGTTAATTACGCTAGGGAACAATTGTTTTCAAGCCTGCAGAATAAAAGTAGGTGATTTCAAAGGAAATTATAACGCTGATTTCGAAAATCATTATAAAGAGTTTCTATCACGCAGGGTTGGAAAGATATGAACATATTTAGCATTTAAAATAACCAAAATCATATACTAATTTCCACATTGTCACTCCGGTTGTATTACTACAAAATTTTGTCAGCATGCTTCATATGAGGTAAGAACAAGTTAAAATTGGAATATGCAAATTGGTTCAATAATATTGAAACCTATTGGAGGGAGAAATTTCTATTGCATTGCTTAAAAATGCTTTGGACCTTGTCACTTCCTTTTGTTTTCCTGTTTACTCACTCTCACAAGAAAACAGCAATAATATCTCATCACTGCAGGATCCTTACGGCCAAGGTATCTCTTTTCCATTGTTGCAATATCTTGATGAAACTGTTTACCATGTTTATCACTAATATCACCCATATTCCGCGGGAAAATTAAGACCTATGTGATGAATACGAATTTTCAGTCATTCAACACCTCATATTTTTGTAGTTTTCTAACCATTTTGTGACCAATGTTCTATAATTATCTCCTTCCTTTCTCCAGAGAAATATTTACACACTCTCTTAAAAGATTTCCAAGCCGCTAGTTCCTGCAATTTTTCTTCCAATGTTTTATCCAACATGAGTTTTACGATTTGCAGGCCGATGAAAATTCTTTCCTTTTATTTTGTATTACTCATCCTTGAATTATTTCACTGCTTTGAAACTATATTTTATAGAATCTATAAACAATTACCATTCATATGGATTATAGAGAACATATTATTTACTCATTAACCCCCTAAAGTGTGCACAACAACAAAAAGTAGTACCTTCAAGAGCAGAATATTGGGCAAATGTCTCGTGTTTGTTTCTAAACTCTGAATTTTTTGTCCCGGCAGCAAGTAGTTTCCATTACTATAATCTGGAGCCTAGCAGTTCAGATTCATTTCTGAAAAAAATCTGGTTCCTTACGTCTTCCTGCTCTACTAAGTGCAGGCCAGTGTCAGACTTTCCTGATAAGTATTGTGGATCTTTTGAAATGGTTGCTTTTATTTCTGAGGGAACCACAGTTTCAATTTCATCACAGTTTTCTTAATGATTTATTAATGATCTTTTGAAATGGTTGCTTTTATTTCTGAAGGAACCACAGTTTCAATTTCACCACAGTTTTCTTAATGATTTATTAACCATATTTCCGAGGGTACATCACTGTTAATTCATCATTATGAGACATAGTAGGTCGCATGGTAGAAGAGTTATTTGTGTGACGTCGTGGGAATACACAGTAATCACAGACACGAGCTTCGATGATAAATATGTACAGGTTTATTCACAATAGGTACAGTAAATAATTAAGTTACTCAGCTCTGGTAGACGTTTACTCCTCTGATCGCAGGAGCGATCCTGAACAATGCAGTCTGACTCGTGGCCCGCGCCACTCCTCAGCGAGCCTTATGCCCACAGCATACAGCTCCGGCGACCTTGGTCATCCGTGGAAATAGTGTCCACAACGGGGTCCCAACACATGGGTTGCCGTACGAGCCTAGCTCGGCTCCGCACCGCCCTGGGCGCAAGTTTTGTGCGTTCGCACGAGGGTTCCACTCAGCTCGACAAACCCCGCCCCCGCGCTCTGCGTTCGCTCTTATATAGCTCCCACCCACGTGACCTGAAACGTCACTGGGTTTTGCACACGGCCCGCGCTAGTCGCGTTGCCAGGCATTTTGGACATCCATTTCCATGGATTCTAAGAACTTTGCACGCGGCACGCGGCAAAAATGCGCTTTCCCGCCTTTTGGGCATCCCTTTCCCTAGCTCTTAGAATTCTCAAAATACCTCGGCGTGTCTCCGCTTCTGCCACATGCCTCATTGTTCTCACATTCTGCCTGGCCCCTGGCGTCTAATCCCTTGACGCAGCGACCTTGTGACGCCCTACAATACGTTACATATGGTTAATTGATCTGGACAGGCAGATGTCATTATAATGAGGAAGTGGTAGTCATTAAAATGGTTTGTTGGTAATCCCCACAACATTGGTACAGCAAATGACAATGATTTGAGTTTTCCATACAACCACAACTTAAGGTTCGTTGTACCGGTAACAACGCTGGTGAGCAGCACATGGTTTGTCCTGATCACAAACACTACAGCCAAAATATAAAGAATACGCATGTTTTGTAATTTCTTATATTTTTTTCTTTTGATGTTTGAGTGTAAATCTTCCACAAACGCAACAGATGTTATCGGATTGATTCGAACACTTTTGATGTGAAATGACGATTTGCAATTTATCAAACCGATGCAATTCAACAGATTATGTTGAGTATTTCACTTTATAAAACCCAAAGAACTCTAAGGTATTAATGTAATTGAGGCACATTCAAACCAGTTACGTACTCCACGCGCACTGCGTGAACAGTTCTGCATAACACCGATGACTGAGAACCAAGACCTATTCGTAGTTGAGCGCGACTACCAAACGCGAGAACAAAGACGGCAATCTTCGAATACCGAAGGTAAAAGAACAAACTAAGAAAGCCTAATTTTGTGGAAATCTTATGACAGTGGCATATATGAAATGAACAGATATTTTATTTTTAAATAGTTTTTATGCATATTGGTTCTACCTATCTTAGAGACGCAATATGAACGTATTTGTATTAATAGCGAAATAAGATGCGATACGGTATAAACATACGGCATATTTAAAAACTGTGTCGTGACATGACGTTTTTATTGTGATATTCGTAATCTACGTATAAAATTGAGTACGTTTCGCACTCTACCTTCTTGGAGGTAAAAATATTGTTCCCTAATGTTATCAGTATCACCCTCAAGTATTCTGTTGCACCCAAGAAAAAATCTAATGAAGTTGTTTCCCAGAAAACAAAAATATCTTAAGGCAGTGAGCCAGGACAATTCTAAGAATATTGTATTGTTTTCGAGTTCGGGAAAAAATTCTCAGATGTTCCGGGCCTTGTCAGAAATGCAACACCGGCACAGAGTCTAAATAGATATAAAAATGGGCAAGACCTCATATTTTGTTTTGAAATATGATGTTAATCAATTTAGATAAATCGTAATGAAAATATAATCTGACCTAAAGTTTTAGAAAGAAATTTAATTTGTTGAGAAATAGGCGTTTTAAAGAAACTGTGAATTTTAGAAAGTAAATTATAATCTCTAAAATCTGAACTCTTTATTGCAGAATGCGGCTAATGACGTGATCTTTGAAGATCCAGTGTGAAATAGAAAAAGAGATACACATACGCAGAGAAATACACGTAATATTGTGAGAAATTTCTTCTCAGGAGTATAAATGAAGAAGAAACATTAGTCACTTTGCAATGTTTACCTCGCCTTCTTGGTGCAAACTTTTGTAAAACTTTACTAAGTCCTTTCTGAAGAAATTCGCGTCAACGTGGCCAATGACGTACCTGAAATTCGTTTGACTGGCGTGCTGCTCCAATTAAAAACCAGTTCAAACAGAATCCGTCGAGGGAAAACGTGCACATCGAGCCGTGGAATTCCATCTAAGCCCTCCCCTGCAGGACGCTCCAGGAACTGCAGCTTCACCACTGCTCGATCCGCCCGTCTCCGGTTAATCGAACGTTGGCACTTCGGGGAACGATATCACTACCGGGCGTTGGATTCGTGAAGAGGTGGTGACGTGGGATGAGACAAGAGTAGAGAAGACAAAAAAGTGAGAGAGAGAGAGCGAGGGGGGAGGAAGGAGGGATTGGGAGAGAACTGGGCAGAAACTGGAACTGGGAGGGGGATGCAAAAAAAAGTGTCAACCCAGATGGATAGGTAATGGACGGTTTTGGATGGATTGATAACACGACGTGGGTGAGGAAGATGGGGCAAGGGCGAGCGTGAGAGCGAAGGCGAGGGAACGGTAAGGGTGAGGACGAAGGCAAGAAGGAGAGGGAGAAGCTGAGGGCGAGAACGACAGCGATGGCGTGGTTAAGGGGAGGGGGAAGGCGAGAGCGACGGAAGGGGAGGGCGAGGGCGTGAGCGAGATGGAAAGGGGAAAGGGAGGGAAGGTAAGGGGAGCGATTGCGAGGGGAGGGGGAGGACGACAGCGAGAGTTAGGGGGAGAGGAGGGCGAGGGCGTGAGCGACCGGGAAGGGAGGGAAGGGAAGGGGGAGAGCAAGAGCGAGGGCGTGGACGTGGGCAAGGGGGAGGGGAGGGGAGGACGACAGCGAGAGTGAGGGGGAGGGGAGGGCGATGGCGTGAGAAACCGGGATGGCGAGGGGAAGGGAAGGGAAGGGGGAGAGCAAGAGCGAGGGCGTGGGTAAGGGGGAGGGGGAGGGCGATATCGAAAGCGAGGGGGGAGGGTGACAGCGTGAGCAAGGATAAGGGATCGGGGAGGGAGGATAAGGGGGAGCGGAGAGGGAGGGCGCGGGTGATGGCGAGAGCAATGCGATGACGATGGCGTGGGCAAGGATAACGGCGAGGGCGAGAGACAGTGCAAGCGAGTGGCCGAGGGCGATGAGAGCGGCGGGGCGGGGTCGGAGGTGGAGCCGCGGCGAGCGAGGTGCGGGAGTTGGGCGGTGACGGAGACGGGCATGGGACTTCCGCCGCCCCCGGCGCATGATAGAGTGACGTCACGCCGCCAATCGATGGCGAAAGTTATCGGCGATGGGCCGAAGTGCCGGCGAGATCAATCACCACGAGAGGCTCGTCTGCGCTGTGCATCCCGGAAGTGAGGGCGCTCTCACCGCCCCCGCTCCCCTCCCGGTCCAGCTTGCCCCCCCCCCCCACCGCCTCGCCCTATGCGAGCGGAACTTGACGTCTGCGACATCGAAGACGCTTTCCAAAGGCGATTATTGCGATGCTGCCCCCTCGGACTTCATGGTTACGCAAATCTCTGAATGTGGAAGCGTTATTGGCAAAAGGAATCGGCATTGTTGGTTTTTATTTCCTCGTATTGCAATGCTGCAGCGGAAATAGCGATTTTACGTTAGAGGAACGCATATTATGGGCTCTGATATTGAAATAGTTGGTAAATCTTGTTAATAATAAACACAGACTTCGTCAAGGCGAAATCCTGGCAGCTATTTTGCACACATTTTGCTGTTTTGCACACGCTTCGCAATGTTTCGCACAAGCATCGCGATGTTTTGCACACTGTGAAAAAATTAGCTGTTTCGCACACGAAAAACAAACACTAGAAACCGCCCACAGCGTGTTAAAAAATGTATTTTTAAATATCTTTCACGTCGTTAATATATACCATATTACCGAAATATTTTACGCATTATTGCATTTATAAGTACGAGAACTTCAAATAATTGCTAGTAAAATCCAAAGGTTTTCTGTGAAAGTGAGCTCAATATTGCACATTTTCAGAAACGGTCAAACGACATTTTCTCAAGAACTGATCAAAATTTTTTAAAGATCTTTATTCTGTTTTACTTTCCTGTAATATTCATAAAGTTATAGTTCGATATTCTACCATTATGGTAGTGAGAAAATTGAGAAAAATGTGTAGAATTGTCTTTCAGGGGTCGATGGGAAGATGGGGCAATACCAAAAGCTAGCGAAAAGAAATTAGAAAACTAACTATTGCGAGAAAGACCGTGCCATTCCATAACACTACTAGTTTCTCAATGAAATCTATCCTTTAATAAGAGATGTTGAAATAATGTCTTTGAAAAACTCTGAATTTTTGAAAATTACAAATGCAATTGATCATGTATTTTTTTTAAATTTATTTATTTAAGGTCGCTGTTCAACAACTGGGTCATAAGCGACCACGAGTATCAATTCAGAGTTTACACAAGTTTTACAATTATTTCATTACACAATATACAGTTCATACCAACATGAATTTGTAATAAGTTGCCAATTTTTGGGGTATTTATATCATTGGGATATATGCACATATTTATTTATTTACAATACAGTGCCTTTGATTATTCATAACACGTTTGAAGGGTTGTAGTAGGTGAGATGTAGGTAAAGGATATATTTAATTTAAGGTATCCATTTTTGATATTTTTAAAAATTGTAAGACTTTTATACATTCTTCTGGGGAGGAGAAGGATTTAAATAATCTTTTAAGTTTAAGGACTGTCTTATATGAGCTATTTCAGGGCACTCTAGAATTATGGGATGTAGATGTTTGGGGTACACATTTAGGTCAGGGTAATGGGTCAGTTTTTTTATTAGGTGAATGTGGGAGAGATTAAAGTGGCCAATACGTAGTCTAGTAATTTGGACTTGTTGAAACCTAGTGAGTTTGAGGTTAGGGAGTGCGGGTTCGATAACGGATTTTCTTACGAGGTAAAGTTTGGAGAAGGTAGTCAACCATTTTTCATTCCACTGTTTCGTAACCATATTTTTAAGGTATAATTTGATATCGGAGAGAACTCCCTTCACACTGTTGTCCCTTGTTTGTAATGAAGTTGCTTCTTTGGCCGCTTTATCTGCTTCGTCATTCCCTACCATACCTCTATGTGCTGGAATCCAAACAATAAAGAATCCAAAAAACAAAGCCGTTGTTTATTTAGGTAGATAAAAGTTCTTGAATTCTTTGGATTATAGGATTTTTAGAGAATTGTCAACACAATTACATTCATGGTAGTCTTCATAAAGAAAATTCAAATGGGATGCAACAATGTTTCGAGAAATTAAGGATTTGGTAATCTGTGCAATCATTACATTAACCTCAGGTTTAAAGGATTTAAAGGATTCAAGTTTTCTTGAATTATTTTAGTTGTTATGCGGAGATCTTTACCGCAGCATAGAATGGAAATATCATCAGCGAAGAGAAATAATTTACTTGGAGCTTCTATGATACTACTTGTTTAATTAATTGCGATCAAGTTTGATCAATTGATCAAGCTTGTTTTTAAAACGTCACGAAAGTAGAGATTAGCTGTCAGACTGGTAGTGAAAGGTGTGGAAGAACCTGAGTTCGAATCCCCTCGTGGAAAACACTTTTGCAGGTTCAAGTAGTAAGATAATATTGTACATCTCTTACACATAATGTGACAGCTACAACGGTTACACTAATCTTTGAATGTGGCAGCGTTATTAGCACAAGGAATTGACATTGTTGATTTTTATTTCCTCGTATTGCAATGCTGCAGCGGAAATAGCGATTTTCCGTTAGAAGAACGCATATTATGGGGCCCTGATATTGAAATAGTTGGTAAACCTTGTTCCTATATCTAATACATTACTTCCCCCAACACGCTGTCTAGTGAGCTGTAATATCACTGTTTTTTACTTGATGGTCTGCTATAAGTGCTGCATTTATTCGTGTAACCCTCAGTTGCGTGCTTGCCGCTTCCGATTGCTGGCATGGTGTGTTTTCAGGTTATTTTGAAACGCATTTACTTAGCTTGTCACGATAGTTTTCACTGCACGAGACATTCAGTCTGTAAGTGATCACAAACGATATGTTACCTTCTCTTGTGCCGTCTGGTTTTCAAATACATGCAATGAGTAATTTTTGACATGTGCGCATAACAGTAACTGTAAATAATGCCGAAAACATGTGGACACAACGAATATTTCAAGGTAATTTGACATATTTACTACGGAATAGACGAGTGCTTGGTTTTTACTCCCATGTTCCTGCTGCGGAATGTATAGCGCAAGACATCCATTCGTAGGGTGGAACAACAAGTATTCTGGAATAAAAACTGATATTCTAGAATTTAAGACTGTAATTTTTCTGATGTTCATATTTCAAAAACAACTGAAGTCACTCTCGAAAGCATACCAGCACTTAGTAAAACTTCGAAAAGGATTTCCGGTTTTGTGTCTAAGTCAACATTGAAATAAGGTTGTAAGAAGGGTAGGGATAGTTATGTAATAACAACTTTTTCTATTGCGTTTAAATCTATGCATAATGTAATATGCCGAGCCAACAATGTTTCTCCGGTGAGAAATGCAATTTTTATAGTGCATTTTTTACATATTTTGTACTATTTATAATTGCATAATATTTATAGCAAATCGTTAGAATGATACGTATTTTGCCATTTTAATAGGACAATGTCTAAAAAATGCGATTATTAATTACTTTATTGATGTAGTTACTACATTTTACCAGTAATAACATTAATAATAATAATAATAATAATAGTAAAAATAAGAAGTTAATAACAATAGTTACTTTTCATTAGCAACTGATTACAAGTTTTGTAAACATCGAAATTTCGGCCTGGGAATTTTCCCAGGATGAAAAGGCTCTCCAAAGAGACTGATCGACGACACCTCGATGGCGGCGTGGGAAACGGTTTCCTTGTGAACGATACAGTGGGCGGGAAATAGAGGCGGACAGAAAGAGAGACTTCTATTTGACACTAACCGTAGCATCTGCATTACAGTTCTGTTTTAGTGTGCTCGGGTGTTACTTTTCGGTCTCGATACATATACGACGTATATTGATTTGTAGGTAGTATTGTGATTAAATAAAGGCGCTCGCTTTTTCGCAAAACCGCCACCAGTGAAAAGAGCATTATCTACTCAACTCAGTTTGTACGTGCGTGAAAATGAAGATGTGCTAACTACTGATGGGATCGTTTTATTTTGTGTTTGTGAAAAAAATATAAGTGCGGATACTCGTTTCCAAGTGATATAACATTTGAAAACAGCAAAACACGTAAAAAATGTTCAACTAAAAAAAGGGGTAAACAGATGGTGCTAAAAGTAAATACTTCCAAAGTACTAGTTCGACTTCGGACCCACATTTGTCCACCTTTTATAAGAAAATATGTGAGGCTTTTACTTGTGCTGACATTCCACTGGATAAGTTAGAAAATTCTAAATTAGTGCGTTATTAGAAACATATTCGAAACAAACTATTTCACATGAATCGACTCTTCGAAAACATTATGTGCCATTAATTTATGAAAAACTGTACAAGAAATTCGTGATTCTATTAAAGACAATCTAATCTGGGTTAGTTTGGACAAAACGGCTGATGGACAGAAACGACCTGTATATAATGCAATTGTTGGTACGTTCGCTCAAATAAAATTTCAAAAGCATGTCTTCTAGCGATTCCAGAAATAGCAGCGACAAATCATACAAAGAAAGCAAAAGTGTTTAATTATTCAATGTTGTTGTGGTCTGAAGGAATTAGTTATGAAAATGTAGTTTCGTTCATATCAGATACGGTCCCGTATGTGATTAAAGTAAGACGGGGAAGGGGGGCAAAACTTCTTTATAATCGAATGATTCACGTTATATGCTTGACACATACAGTTCACCGCCTAAGTGAAACTGTGCGCTTAAATTTTCCTACTGTTAATTCTTTATTATCAAGTGTTAATAGTAGTTTATGTAATTAGTTTATAATGTTAAGTTTTATTGCTTGAGTACGTTTTGAAAACGAGCGACGTTAGGAGCGAGTTTTCAAGTTTGTACGAATGCAATAAAGCAAAATTATAAACAAGTTACATACGCTATTTTTTGTATAACAGCATTACAAATTTATAAGAGAATTAAACATAATTTTGCGAAACAACCTTCTTGTGACGTCGCGAGTATTTGACGAGTGCGAGAAAACGGTGGTCGCCTATTCCGCTTACCTCTACCTCCCCACGATTATCTCGCTACGATTGGCTGAATGTGTGATGACGCAATCATCGTGCCTTAAAATCTAGTAGTCATCATTTGTGCCGTAAAATGCCCGATTATGAACGATTTCTTGCAACAGAAAAGGTTTTTTGTAATGCTGGTGTAAAAAACAAGGTTTTCCTTAAGTCTCCAAGCAGAATCAATTTGTTTAAACAATTGGCTCCGGAAGTTCCACTTCTCCTGAACCGATCATTTCGAGATAGAGAAACTGGTTAGAGGCTGCCATATATAATTGTCAACATTTTGACATTAATGAGAATGTATTGAAAGAACTTAATGCAAATGAAGCCGAAAGCGTTGTTGAAGCGAAGTTTGCTATTTGTTGAAATTGAATAAAGTAGGACTTAATTTATATTAAGACACAATTCAACTGCATTTCCATAGCCATCATAGCGCACAAACACAATGGCGTGCGACTTATCACAAATATATATTTAACAGAAAGTTTCTTACTAGAGCTTCAATCTGCGCCAGAAAAATGTTAAAGGTTGTAGTAGAAAAAATTAACTACGTTCTCGAAAAAATCTATGTTACCGTACATTACAACATAATGCCAATATCCTATCCGGTAAAACGGAGAGCAAATTGTCAGATTTTGAGGAAATATTGCCCCTGAAAAAAATAGCAAACTTTAAATAAGTACCAATAACATCTGTGGAAGCTGAACGTTGTTTTTCTCAGTACAAATCAATTTTGAGTAGGAACAGGGAATCGTTTATGTTTTCTAACCTTAAAGAGATGGCTGTTATACTCTGTAATGGAAAAAATTAAGTCACTTTCAGCAAAAGTTCCAGTACATAATTCGGGTGAGTTTTGTCATAATTTGCATTATTTTGGTAGATTATATGTTACTTAGACCTTCAGTGATAAATATAACGGATGAAAAGAACAAATTATGATAATTTCATTTTTATGACGTTTTGTATAGTGCGTATTTTCTGCGTTGTTAATGCATAAGTACCTGTTTTAAATGTAATTACATACATATTTTACATTTTTAATGCATAACTATCCGAGTCCTATTTATAAAACATTATAAACTAAATGCAATATCTAAACAACTATAATAATATTAAACGCTCGTGCTTTTAAATAATGCGAGGTCAGAAAATTAAAAAAAAAGTTTTGTACTCAAATCTGTCACACACTTCACTATTTTTGTTTAAATTAATACTTCAAAAATGAAGGTAATTCACCTATTAATTTTGATATATTTGTCTTATTAATGACGTCTCTAAACTTTTTCATTCTTAATATCTTCATTAAAAATGTAGATTGGTATTAGCGTTTGCAGCGTCTCGATTTTCATGTGCCGTTACACTTTACAGGGTACAATTTAGTTATGTATACTACAGAGAGCCAAGGAAGTCGCTTCTCATGAGAGGGTTATAGGAATTATATTGGAAGAACGTTCAGCATCTTGTAACAAAAGAAAACGTAAATTGCGTATTGACCACAACGTGGAGCTGGGAATACATGGAGAGGGCATGACGTCACAAACCTGAAGCCGGGGAAGGTGTGAATTACTTTTCTCATGTAAGTAGTTATTTTATATGATTTGGAGAACATAGTAAAATTCGAAGATTTTGGTTAATTTTCGTGATTTTTCTCTTCATACCAATGTAAGCACTGTGAATTAGTTGTACGAAAAGAGAACTGGCGGCCCAGTACACACAGCAAGTTATACTTGGTTCATTTTCAAGAAGATAATTCTCAGAGAACTTCTTTATTATACGTAGTACGTTTGTGGAAACTTTCTTTCCTGACAATTTTAGTAGCTTTTCTAACACACCTAAGAGAAGTAAATTGTTCAGGAATAATTATTCACTGAAGATGTCTTCAAAAGGATACCTAACACTTTTTTGAAGTATTCTACAAAGAAACCTCAAAGTTTTGCCCAATGTTAACGTAAATCGTATTAGTGGACCATCTACAAACTCTACAATTAGCACCCTGCTCTGTTGACTTCAGATGAAAGTACATAATGTTTATATGGGGAAATGGTGAAATAAAAATGTAACACTTAAGTAAGACAATGTGCTTTTTTAAATCATACAGTTGGTATGGTAGCCAGAACTATAATATTGTGACAACACTAATTCTAAGAATATTTCGCAATAATTTGTGCATCACATGCTTCTTCAGAATGTCAGCAGTGTTAAGGTTCTATTTATTTGCATACTTTTTGTCAGAGATAATGTGAGAAATCTCAAAGGCAGGAGAAGCGTATTTAGTAATGTCGATTTCTTGACGTTTTAAGTTGGGTTTTCTCGCACTGAAAATACTTTACAGTGACCCCACAATTTACGATGAAGCTTCTCCGTTTTAGTTATTATACTCTTCAATATTGCGACGATTTTTAAATTCCATTGTAAAATGGGTAGTACTCATTTACTATCGTGATTGACAGACGTTTCGGGCACCCCAATATGGCGGACTGGCTTTACTTGCAAAACATGGCAGAGGTTGGTAATGCCACCTCCATGTAATCATAGCTCCATGGATAACAATCATAACAGATGCTGGAAGTGTTGCCTCTTTCACTTGTTTCACAGTTATCTGGTTACTACCAATAATAAATACAATTTTTGATTTGAGGCCCTGACTTAGCTTGTTGTGGAGCGACTTCCCAAGGGCATTGTGATGAGTACTGTTGATTTATTTATAGATAGAAGTATTTCAGAAATAGTTTATACAGGTAAGTCATTTCAGGCAAAAAACATCACCGACATCTTCGCAATTAGATGAAGAAATGTTATGTCATTTTGCTGGGACACGTTTCTTTACTGCATAGGATTTCTTCAGTAACGCCCAGAGAGTTGTGCCTGACAGAAGCGTTAAGGATATTTCTTAGTATTGTCAAAGAAAAAATATATTTTCCTTTTACTGATACGTTATTGCTTGTTATTGCTTTCTGTAAGAAGCTCGATATACACTGCGTAACTTATCTGGATCGAGAGGAACGTGATTATATATGCTACACTTTCTCGTAAGTAGGGAACTATGAGAGAAAATTATGAAATGACAAACTGAGTCAAGTTAACATCTAGTTGAACTAGTCTAGATATTTGAAGGAATAGGAAGGGAGTTTAATTGAATGAGGAAAAGTTTATCTTCGCAGGTTTTCCCAAATTTCCGTGTCTGTGCTTATTTTTGTTCGTGCTTTTATTCTAGGTACCTCGAACTGACCCGTACAATGACTCTTTCAATAGAATTGTTTCTCGTGTTCAGACAAACGTCTAAAGAGCTATTTTATGTTTCTCTCGCACACAACATTAACCTATTTATCGACATTATGAACCACGTTGCAGAGAAAATGCTAGTTTGCGGATGGATCCATTTATTGATTACACCATGAAGTCAATCACATGATGCACCACGAGTGACACTGAGTAACAATACTAGTAGTTGTAGTTCAAGCAAACACGAAAGAGCATTTTGGTTGAATGTGAGACTAGCAAGGAAATGTCTAATCATGTGTATAATAAATTCAAAATTTTTGTATGCTAAAGTTTTTGAACCTTTCAGATACTGTAGATTTTTACTACCTCGTATACGAACGAACATTCAATGTAATATAATGAAATATACGATAGATCTCAAATATCATACATACGGACTTAACATGACCTCTCTTAGGCCATATATTAAAATTGGAATTTAAGCAGGACGAAATATCCTGATTTGTAAAATGATAATATGGAGGACATTTGTAAACAATCATTCATCCTGGTCAAACAGGGACACTAAAACAAATACTACAATATCTGAACTCGTACATGTTCAAGGTGTAAATAACGTATTTGTGACCTTCAGTTTTAGAGCTACCAATTGGAAATAATTTTATTGACATCCACATAATAATATAGGAAATAAAATTGTGACATTTTAAAAGATATAAAAAGAGAAAGGTTACAGTGGCATGCCTAAATAGAAGAACGAATAAGTAGGTGTTTATAAGTAATTAAATAAAATAAGTCGCTTCAATGGAAGTTTAAAGTAAATAAATATTATTAACATTTACCATTTAAATCTGAAATGTAATGAAAACGTTTCAGTATGTAGAATAGTAGTTATGTAATGCTGATGAAAATCTATTTTGAGATTTTAACAGATGTACACGTTTTGAGGTACCCCGATACCGATTTTTTTTTCCAAAACGTCTGTCCGTCTGTGAACAACAATAGTGTCTAAATTATTCGTATAAATTATTCGTTTTTTCAAAATCAATATTATCCAGATCTGGCCCGGCTCGAGGCCGACGAATTTAAAAAAAACATTCTTTAAATTTTGAAGAAAATTTACATGAAGCTTGTTTAAAAAATACACAAATGTAGTTTTTTAATTACCTCTAAAGTTGTCAATATTTATATTACGGCCATTTATTATAAATTATTGTATTTGCGAGTACAATTGCTTCAAATAATTTATGATGAAGTTTCTCGAAAACTGGAAAATTTAGGGTGCAAGTGAGATTAATATTGCGCATTTTCAGATAGCTCAAATAACAATTTCCTAAAAACGGCTCTAAACTTTTCAATGAAAATGTGGTACAATTAGGAACAGATTTTACTCTTATATAATGTTCTTAAAATTATATATTAATTCTGCTATTAGGGATCTGAGAGAAAATGGAGAAAACGCGAATACAATGTCGTTTACACGCCAATAGACGGCAGCTGAGAAAAGGCTAGGCATAACCGAAAAGATGGATCAGACAAAAAAATTAGGAAAATAACAAGTACGAGAAAGTCTGTGCCATTCTGTATAACTTGTTTTCTTCGCAATTACGTCCCAGTATTCGCACATTCGTTCGGTTTTTATGAAGTTAAAATCTGTTTGTACCGAAGTAGCGCTGACCTCTTGCACGCGTGACATGATAATCTTTTCCTGGAATCGAGAGCCCACATAAAGCACTCATGCGTCAGTTGGCCTTTGCTTCTCGTTGAGTATCATACTAAGCGTTCATCAGAAACATTTCATGAAAAACAATTGTTTTTGCATTTGTTTATTGTGTGCGACCGGTCAACAAGGAAAAGTTGCGAATCACAGTCCTGTTATAGAGAGGATTACGACAGAATTTGTGCTATAAAATTTATTTTTACTTTCTCTTATACATAGTTCGAGAGAAACTTATGTAATTCTGCAAAAAAGTAATTAATGATCCTACAATAGCACACACTTTTTCGCATTATATATAACGGCATCGCAATATTATACTAGTAAAAGAACCTGCAAAAGTGTTTCCAACCAGAACAAGATTTTTCTCAACGCCGAGGATAAAACTCAGGACCATCGAGTTAACTTGCCATTCGTTTTATTGCAACACCACGCAGTCGTGAGGCCGTATTAACTTTTGTCGCCACTTAAAAACTAATCGACTTTCCAATAATAACACGTAATTTTCGAAAATTTAGAAATTTCAACGAATATTAGATCTGCCCCATTTTTTTAAACAGTCCTTTGAGCTATTTGTGGAACAGATTTTATTTAAGAACTAGTGGTGCTACAAAATGGCGCAGACTTTCTCGTATTCATTTTTTTTATTTTATTTGGTATGAGCTAGCTATTCGGACTTGCCACATACTCTTGCCAGGTGCCGTCTACCGCCGTCCAAACGCCCACATTTTTTGTAGAAAATTTTCTCAATTTTTTGGTGTCTTAATGGCGAACCGAAATATTACGTTTAGAATATTAAAAAAGAGAAAAACCTCGATCTAAATGGCAATTTTCATTTAAAAATTTGGAGCAGTTTTGAAGAAAACGGCGTTTAAGCGTCACTGTAAATTCGAAATTTGAAGCTCTTTTTCACAGAAAAGTTTTGATATTTCGAAAAACTTCGTTGAAATTCAATTGAAGCATTTCTACTCACAATCGCAATAATGTACAAAAGTTGCTGGAAATATGAATATTAACGGCGTGAAGGATATTTAAAAAAATTACATAAATGTAATTTTTGAGAAATAAAAGAATACAACAAAATGAACCTAATGTCATATAAAACAGTGTACTTGGGATTATCAGTTGGAAAAGTTTAAAAAAAAAAGATTTGGAGCCACTTTGGAAAAAATGGCATTGTAGCATTTCTGAAAATACGGAATTTTGAGTTCATTTTCACAGATAACTGTTAAGTTTTCGAGAAGCTCTATATGACATTATTTAAAGCACATTTACTCATAAATATAATAATGTAAACAAAGCCCCGCTGATTAAAATTTAACGACGTATTACATTTTTGTAATTTTGGAAACAAATTTTGAACAAAAGAATAGAGCAATATGGCATTTATGTCCTCTCATAGAATTAATTTAGAACTATTGTTACCAAATGTTTAATAAAAAATTGGGAGCCTTTTTTGAGAAAATATTATTTTTATTGTTTTTAATATTGCACATATTGCATGCAATATTGCGGGAAAACTATTAAAATTTTGAAAATGTACATTAGCCTTAATAAAAGAACTTAAGATGTAGAACAAATTTTACTTTAAGGAAAAATATTTATTTTCAATTTTGTAGTTGTAGGTTGGCGCCAAGAAAATTCAAACTTTTGAAATTATCAAAAATTCAGAGTTAACAGTGAAAAACGGACATATGCCATATTTACAAGTGTATATTACGACATTCTCTCAAAACACTGGTAAAAAAGGAAAAGTTTGGAGCCATTTTCGAGAAAATTTTGAAAATGTCCCTAGGGCTCTATGTAAAGTACCCCCAAATTTTAAACAAAGTTTTTCAAACTCGCAGAGCCTCGGGCGGAGCCAGATTTTGACAAAAAATGGTTCAGCCGCTAGCAGTGTTCACAGACGGGCAGATCGACTGACGAACGGGCGGACGGAGACAGACGGATGGACGGACAGACGGACGTTTGTAAAAAGCACTTTTTCTGTATCAGGAAACCCCCCAAACATGTATTTCCGTTGAACTCTCGAAATCGACTTTCCGCAGCATTACCTTCTCTATACCACGTATATTACTGTTGACATTTTGTAATATAATATTTCTGTTGAGATTTTGTACGGGAGTGCTAAATGAACTGAATAACATGACACAATTGCCATTGTGATATATTCTTTTGAATTTTCAAGGACTTCACAAATGTAATTTTTTGAAATATCTCTCACGCCACCAATTATTTTCATTTTATTCTATAGCTGTAATTCATTCCTCATCCTTTCTAATATGTGATTGTGATTGCGCGAAAAGAAATAAAATTTTCGAAAAATTGTACTTGACGTTTTTCAAAATCTATCTTTAAGGAACAGATTTCATTAAGGAAAAACTTATCCTTAATATTTTAGTTGTAAGAAGACTCCCCAAAAAATTTGAACTTTTGCAGTTTTCGAAAAATTAGGATTTTCAACGAACATGAGATTTACACCATTTTCTTAAACGTCTCTCACACTATCGAAGAACAAAATTTAATCACATAAGGTGGAGCTATTATTTTGAAAATGTCCAAGGGGCTTCATGTAAAGTACTAAAAATTAAAATATCGATTTCAAATTCAAGGGGCCGCGACATCGGCCTTATCAATTGGAGAATTTCAATTTTAAAGAAAATTGGCTGAGAGGTTTAGCAGCTAGAGTTGTTCACAGACGGACGGACAGACGGACGGACAGATGGACAGTTTGGCCGTCAATCGATTTTTCGGTATCATGTACCCACAAAACATGGATTATGGCTACATTAGATGTTAGAGAATTTTTTTCTAAATTTAGCAACTGGATTTATCCACTTTATCGTTACTAGGCTCCTGTAATGAGAGTTTTTCTGCTAAACGTTTGCCTTTTTTTCGCTCAGCATTACATAACTTTCTCTCTACTCTGTAGCGAGAAAGGAAATATACATGTGATTGAAATTATCTTCATAGCGCAGATTGGATATATATCAATCCACAAATAAATAAAATTACAGAACTTCACATGATCTCTAACCTTTCCACATCCTTTTTCTTTTGATTAAATAAGAAAAGCAATGCGTGGCACAAAAGTTCTTTTTCAGGCTGGAGCCATCTCTTAATGAAACCGGAATACACATAGTAGTCAATGGAAGAGTGATTCTCTCCGTTCTTCGAAGATGGACTTCACATTTCTCAGTACTTGCGGGTGGAGATTCATTTGCTGAAAGGACGCATGTGATGTTACCTTAAAGAAGGATACTATATCGGACTCTAAAACCACTAACGTAGCAAGTGCTACACAGATGGCACACAATATGTAAGAGGAAAGACTGAATGTAAGAGAGTAAGAGGGAATTCAGTGAAACCCCAAACCATCACATTAGCACAGGCCCACTGTGTTGAACAGTACACAGTGTATTCAAAAAGTTTCAGGACTGCCACTCGTACAAGAATATAAGTGGCGCTAACTCTGCGCAGCAAATGGAACCACGTAACAATATTCTTCTGCCATGATCACCTGAAGTTTCATTCGTCTCTGACCAATTTCAACTTGTCAACGTTCCGTTGTGTGAAGGTTATGTGCGTGCTGATGTCATTGTGAAGGAATGAAGCAAACAATAAACATTAAGTTTTCCTTAAAATTGAAGAAATAGGACACAGATACTTATGACATTATTAAATCTGGTTACGGTCATGCTGATATGAGCGTTGACGAGTGTTTGAATAGTATTCGAGGTTCAAATGTGGAAGAGAATCGACGAAGACGAGAGATCTGGCGGTCCGCGGTCAACTTGAACTGACAAAAATGTTGAGCGTACGCAAGCGTTGGTAGAGTCAGACTGCCGAATAACGATAGAAGCAATTGCCAATTCGTTGAAGTTGAGTGCAGGATCTTTTTTTACGATCATGAAAGAGATTTTAAAAATGAAGAAGCTTTGTGCCCGCTTTGTTCCGCACACCTCACACCTGAGCAAAAATAAATGCGAATTTCTGCCTGCAGAGATTTGATAGCCATGGCCGATCAAGATTAAATTTTTTGCAAAACATCGTTACCAGAGATGATTGATTGATTGATTGATTTTTTTCGTGTTTCCGGGCACGACAACTGCTTTGGTCATTAGTCCCGCTAGTGAAGTGCATGCTTTTAATCGGGAGACGGCGGTGATCTTCCCCGCTGGATAGCGAGATCCGGCGCCGACCTACAGTCGGCTAGTGGGGTTCCCCCTAACCAGGACTCTCCCACCAGCGGGGCACCGCCCCAGCCGGGACAAGCTCTAAGCTCCCGACCGGTCTCCCGGAATATGTGGTAGTGTAGTGCATGTTAGTGTAAGTGAGTGTGTGTAAGGGGAGAGGATAGGACAAGGAAGAGGAAGGACAGATCGCGCGCGGTTCGTGGCCTGTTTGGTAGGGTACTGCTCCGGCATTCGACTGGTGTTGATC
>BLKR01005601.1:0-76577 GCA_011170035.1 Teleogryllus occipitalis | reverse complement strand
GCAATATGAACCAGATAGATTAGGGAATATCAATTTTAGAGAACATTTGCTGAATGGTTTAGCCTCTAGCGTTGTTTACAGACGGACAGGTAGACAGAAAGATACTCGTTTTGCCGTCATTCAATTTTTCGGTATCAAGGACCAACACAACTTAGATTATGGCTACACCAGGTGATACAGGATGTTTCTTTCTAAATTTATCAACAGGATTTATCCTATTTTTCGTTACCAAGGCCCTGTAATAAGCGTTTTCTGCCGAAAATACGCCGTTTTTAGCGCAGCATTACACAACAATCTCTCTACTCTGTAGCGAGATACCAAAAACGTTAATCTCAACACATTTTTCGAGCTCCACGAATATCACAGTCGCATACTTGCAACACAGGTGGCGTTTGGCCACCCCTGTGCTCGGGCGCCGAACTTTCCGTGTGTGATGTAGTTGCTATCGACCGCGCTCGGGCCCGGTGCACATACCGCAGTTGATCTCGGCCGCTGCGACCCGCACTAGCTCTCTCCCTCTCCGTCTCTCTCTCTCGCTCGCTCACGCGCGCGCGGCCGAGGGCGCGGCCGCGCCCCCTCCCCCCCTCCCAGTTTCCTCACCGAAATGCATCATTAACGGCGCCTCTATGGGCCCTTGGCTTGGATATCCTCTTCTAATACTGCGGAGGTCGTAAATTTGGCGCCAACTGCGCTTACCCCGCGCCCGCCTCAAAGGCTGGATATTGGGCAGTCTGAGATTTCAGCCCGTCTCACTCTGTTACCGAAAGATGTGGTCTCCATAAGTTTACTGAGTATTTTATCCAAAATAAAACGAAGAGTCAATGGCCGCTAGATATGAGTTATTTTTTTGTAGGATCAGAAAATATTGCTTACTATGTAATTTGGTTTCCTTGATTGAATTTTTGGGTAAAATACATGTTCAGACCTTTCTGACATAATTTTAAAATACAATGGCGATTAAAAATTAATACATCAATAAGATATTATTAATGGAATAGTCGTGTTCTTTTCTTTTAAGATTGTTTAATATTTTCCATCATTGTAAATTTTAAGTTGCAACGAGAGAATAGAAGACGTGCAGAACATGATTGACAATTCTTTCTTATATATTCGTTTAAAGACTACATTTGAAATTATCTTTCAGCATAAGTAAGAGATAAACGGAAAAACCTTTGCACATTTTCTTTTGAATTGTCATTGAAATTTGTTCTGTACAATCTGAAGATACTCAATATTACTTTTTCTGTGTTATTCCAGAGCGAAGAGCCATTTGTGATTGAATGTCAAATAATGATTTAAATATTAAATTTGGTTATTCCAAAATTACATCTGAGCAGCAATGTATTACTGGCTAAAGTTTCTATTTTTGACGCATGCTGAATTTGTTATTACTTGAATGTTTTCCTTCCAAGTCAACATGCTATCAATGTGTAGCTCAATATATTGCAGTTGAATCAGATGGAAGCTATGGAGTTATAGCATTATTTAATGCTAGTAGTCGAAGTATCTTTTGTTTTACAAAGAGTGTGAATTTTGTTCTGGATTTTGGCTTCGGTATTTTTGTTATTCATTGTTGAGCCCACTTTAGAAAGAAAAAAATATCCACCCCGATGTTATCTTTTGCTATATTTACATGTGCGTGAGTGGTATAAATCCGCAATGTTTGAAAGTGCTAGTTCCGGCAGACCGTTTTGGAGGACGAGCGATTCCAATACTGGGCCTGTGGTAGGTGACGGCTGGCGAAGGGGCATTGGTGGAGGGCAAAAGCCTGAGTTCTCTCGACAGCGGCCATTGCTCAAGCACTTCTATGAAACATTCAAGCGCTTTATTAATTACACTTTAAATAGGAGGAAACTGAACTATGTGTATAAACTAATTAGCGTCGGAAATTGAATTAAAATCCAGTCGCACAAGGCACGCTGAAAACCTCTGCATAGATGTACAATTGAAACTAAGCTTGTACGGAAGATATGCATTTTTTTAATAAATAATTTTTAATTTAAACTATTATTAATTAAATTAAGTATGAAATTATTTTCTCCTTTGTATGAGTGCTCATGTAGCTCCTCACAAGCGAAACACCACAAAACTACGCCAATACTCCCGAAAAGACTGGAGAATGAGCGATACTGACAGTTCCGATCATTGACAGAGACCTGTAGACAAAGATTGCGCTTGCCTTCCGAGACTGCGAAAGTAAGACGAGAACGATCGATAATATAATGGATTTTGTCGGGCACTAGTAGCAGGTTGATTAGTTTTCTGACACAAACTTCGTTTCATCAAAGAAACGACCTGGTACATCATAGCTTGAATAACTTCTTCTGCAACGGCGACAACCATAAACTGCGCTGGGTCTCCTCTGATGCATATTCGTTGTGTATTTAATCTTCACGCATTAAGCACTCACTGCCGGAATACCGTGTGACAGTTACGAACATTAACTATTCGGGAATATCGACAGCGGTGAGTTTATTGTATTGGGCATGGAACGAAATGTTAATCCACTCCAATTTAAACTGTCAGTTCCCGAAAAAAGCTGTGTTTAAAATGCTGAAATGTCAAAATTAAGATTCTGAAAAACATAGTGAAATTATTGCAGACAGCCCGGAAATAGGTAACTCTCACAAATACAATAAACCGATTTCTGTTTTGATTTATTATTAACATTTTTACCGTAGGGAAAATTAGTGTTATTTTGTGTCTAAAATATTTAGGAAATTGTTCTGCTTTTCAACAGATAAATATATTGTACATTGAGACCCTTTTTTTAGAAGTATTTTTTTCTAAAATTTGGCTCTATTTAATTAATAGAAGATATAAATAACGTCACGATGTGAGTCGATAGAAGAAAACCGTTGAACATGTACCTTTTCTCGGTAAAGTGTAATTACTTCTAAACTAGTCAGTTAATGTGTCTTTTGTGTTATTTTATATACGAACCCTTCAATTATTCAAACATTTTATAAATCATTTTAAAAGAAAAATAATGGTATTATTACCGAACAACTTAGTTTTTTCAACAGGAATGGTTTCAAATTTTGAATGTATTACTGCGTACTAAGTCGTCTTTAATTTTTTAATTTTTTCTTCTGTTTCAGGTACGTACCGGCAACCTTTATTTGAGATACTTGAATATTTTTGGAGAAAAATATCAGGTAAGGATGTACTTTAATTTTGACTGGTCAAGAACCGATCCTCTTTCTGTTTGATGGTAAAAAGATTGGGATAATTGTGTCATTATTTTAAAATTGTAATTTCATTCAATATAAATGAATTAATAGAAACTTTAAGAGAAAATATTTGAAAAATGACCTTTCACATCCAATAACAGATGCTATATGTGTAAACATTATTTGCCTATTTAACAGTATGCTTCGTATTTTTTCATTTGAATCGCATTCATTATGATGAGCCATTGCTCGATATCATTTTTCTACTCTAATGAAACTCTGTGATTCATTAGATAGGTAATCATGCTTAATATTACCCCAACAAATGACTAATTTTGTTGCATATTTCACGACGCATTTGTTTCAAACGACATCAGTGGAATGGGAGTTGTGCGTGAAAAATCTAATTCCTGCTCTGTTTGATATGCCGCTTTAAAGCTAGAAATATGCGCTAAAATAATATTTTTTCTTACTAAAATTATAGATGCGGCAAATTCAAATCAAAATAAAACTAGTGTGAACAAATAGGGCTTCACACATTTTATGTGTGATAATTGTAACTCGCCCTGAAACATACGATAGGAAATACTGAACAGGCTGTTAAACAATAATTTAAGTCGAAACACGTCACATCCAATACTAACAAACGTTTCTGAATATTAGAGAACCGCAAAATGCAACTGAAACTGCAAAAGTGCTGCTGAACAAAACTCTATAATGTTTTCAAGAAAGTAGCACGAACACTGCTCAAGAACTACAAATAGAGCAGTTTCGTATAAGACTGCAATACATTAAATACTGGTAGTTTAGCAAAATCAGTATCCACGAATACTGCAATAATATGATATATTACGATATAAAACAGCAGCTTTTTAAATTCCAAGAATATCAAAAAGGCTTTTTTGACATAACTGAACACGTGAGTATCAACTATTTGATGTCGGGCAGGCCCTTCCTTGGAGTCTTAATGGCGTGCGCTTTGTCCTAAGCAGTGTGAAATTTCTGTCGGCGCCTCCTAATAGGAATGTGCAGCCAAAAACAATGAAATATTTACATTTTTAGTCAAAATCTAAAATGTTTCGTTGGTTTTGGATCTTTCTCGAGTTTCTGTTTGTCTAACGACCCTTAGATGCTTCTCTTGCGGCTTGAGGCTGCAGATCTTGTTCTTCCACTGAAAATTAATAACGCAGGTATTCAATTGAACAAAACTTGTAACAAGTCTGCCTTAGGCTCAATAAAGTTCTACAAACCCCAATGGTGATGGACTAAAATCAACCTGAAATTTTCAAGGGCTCTTTAGAAAAGTGCATACCATATTTTGAGCACAGATTAAATTATTTGTTTTTAAATATATTGACATATTGTACGCTCTAATCATGAAGATGAATTCTTATACAGATTAACAGAATTTGAAATAGAAACTGTGAAATAAAAATATTTGTGTTTTTCATATTTCGTTTATACTTCAATTTAATCATAGCTGCACCTCGAGGTCACGAGCTGGAAGGCGAGGGGGACAATGTTATCTTATCGGGAGCTCCAATACCAAAAATTTAATCTCTAACGAAGCCCTTGATTGGATAACAATTTCCCCCTCTCCTTTCATTGAACTTGAAGTACAGCTATGTTTAAATCGAAGTATATATTCGTCATCGAAACCTCCCAGATCGCGGATATTAGAAATATCAAAATTCTTTTAAACAAACATTATCTGTTAACTCTTCAGGCGTGACTTTCGCCGCATGCCATCAGCTGCTGCAGCGTGACTTTTAAATTTCCCGAAGTTACAATTCAATTTTCATCTAGATTAAAATAATATTTTCTAAATTATTCAAGGAAAAATCCGGGAAAAAATAGGATATATAGATGAAAGTATGTTCTGTCTTTAGCTTATTAATATGATTACAAATAATATACACATTAACATAAAAAAATAAACAACACCTTTCCGAGAGCGGTGAACTTTAAACCTAATAACAATTCAAAAAGATGTTTCCAAGGCGAATTTTGCAACAATATGACGTTTCTTTTCTGCTATTGTTATTGCACACTACTCACTTCCTTAGTCAAACTTCTGGTTTTAGTACCTGAATTTAAGTTTGGATAATTTATTTTCTCAATCCCGTCACTGTAGTACTACCACAGAAAATTCTACGTCAGCAACCACAATATCGTTCACAAAACTTCAACAGCAGATGTGAAAAACATGAAAATTGGTCTACATGAATCTGCGGTACTACATTTAACAGCTGTCTTGCGATCGCTTCGCGAAATATGCGGAGTAACCCTGGTGACGAATTCAAAATCGTTAACGGCATACGCCGTTGTTCACGCCTGAGGAGTTAATGGTGTTAACGAAATATTTTTCAGAAATAAAGGGTGACTATATGCAGAAAAGTGTAATTTATCGTAAACCGCCATAATGAAACAAATAGTCATAGTTTCGGTGTAAGCAACTGAAGAGTCAAAAACAGTTCGAGTCAGTGTTTTCCGAATGCCAAATGTACCTTAGCGAGCTTGTCATTCAAAATATAAAGTCAAACTTTTTGCGTCGTGTGTAGTAACCGCCTGATGACCTTACGAATAAGCAGGTGGCGTATGGAAACGCACAGCGATCGTTTCGGGAAGCACGCCATTCGTGGAGGCAAAGAGAAGAACCGAGTTGAACGTTCCGTGCAGTGCCCAGAAATAGCAACAGATGGAATTCCTAACCTGTAAGAAGCGAAAGATAGAAGATGGCACAGACTTTCTCGAACTAGATTTCTGTTCTCCTTAGCCTAGGTTAGCTTTTCATTTTTACATGAATTCTTAACGACCAATTGATAAAATATTAGAAGGCGGGTTAACGGGGCTTGGTCATAAGTAAACGCGAACTATCAGTTAGTTGTTTGCCGACGTTTTGGAAAATTTATTTCCATCCTCAGGGCTGAATAAAATGAGGAAAGAAAACAACACACATTTACTATGATACTACAAAAAATATACGTGTCATATAACAACAATCCTGTCTGCATTTACAATATCTGTAATACCCTAACAAAAGAACCATGGGCCACGCGCGAACCTTCCATTCTCTTCCTTGGTCTCCCCTCTTCTCTTACACATACAGTCTCTCATACACACACACACACGTACTCGCTCACTCACTTACATGCCTTCTACTACATTTCCACCATGTCGTGCTACTCGGGCCGGGAGAGATGACTCAGGACATCAACTGATGTCTCCGCAGTTCCCCTGACCGGGAGGTCCTAGGTTCGAGTCCCGACGCTGGCAGGATTTCCGCCACTGGCTTGTCGGCAAGGTGGAATTCAGTCGCTGTCTGGAGGAGAATTCTAGCGGTCGGCTGCTCTGATAGGTAGTTTTTCGTGGTGTCACCGATCAACACCAGGCGAATGCCGGAGCAGTATCCTCCAGGCCACAGACAGCCCACAATATTTCTTACCTCTTCCCTGTCCTATCATCTCCCTTTACATACACATACACTAACATGCACTACACTTCCACACATACCCAGAGACCGGTCGGAAGCTTAAAGCTTGTCCCGTCTGGGGCGGTGCCCCGTTGGGGGGGAGATACCTAGATGGGGAAATCCCCATAGCGGACGGTGAGTCGAAGCTTGATCTCCCATCCAGCGGTGAAGGCCACCACCACCTCTCGAGCAAAAAATACGCTCTACACTTTCGGGAGTAAATAGCCTCACAATGGACTCGTCCGGAATCACTAACAATCATTAAGAGGAGTCGGGAGCTTAGAGCTGGAGCGGTACCCCGCTGACGGAGATACCTGGAGAGAGAAAGCTCAATAAGTAGTAAATCTGTTTTCCAAAATTTAAGGGAACTTTACTAACTAGTACAGAACAACATTTTAAAGGTATGTTTATTCACGAAATGAAAATGGGTATGTTGTTTTGACTGATAATTTCGTTGTAATATCATTTGGGCATCCTCTGCAGTATCACGAGATAAAACAATGAAATAGAAACAAGTGTGTTAAAATAACAGTGTTTGAAGCAGTGGATTTGACGACGTTTAAGACTTAGCAACTTAAACCTATTCGCACATTTTGACACGAGTCAACATTCCGCACTTTTGAAATCATTTTTCTAAGGGCAATAGATTCACACTCGCAAACTACTCCGTCTCCGCCAACTAGTGCTACAGAGTTGTGATACCATTCAAAATTGTGATAGGACGACCATTGAGGTCTTAGTTTGTAAATTATGGCATTAGATACAGCCCGTCAACCCAGAAGGTTCTTCAAGGAATCGAAAATCTACAATTAAAGAACGCATTATTTACGAATTGCATGGAAGGTAACGTCCTTTGTTGCAGCGTAATATGTGTGGTAGGTCACATATGTGATGGTTATTCACCACACATCATAATCTACCAACTTCAAAGTTTCTTGTTATAAATTTTATTTGCGCATGTTTTGGGAGGGGTGATTCCCTATCTATTAGAGCACAACCGTACGTATAGTTTGTGGCAACGACTCCTTATAAATTGCACAAAACTGACATATTTCCGTGGGGTGTACACAAGACGTGATAATCGAAATAGAAGCAGCGCAGTCAATCAAACCTCGCCGAGGATTCGTGATGCCCCGCAGACACGCCCTGAAACATCCTCGGGGCTCATTAAGCCAGCTCAGCGTCAATGCTCTTTTGCGGCGTCGAGACGAGCTTAGCGTAGCGACAAAAGCGGCGCGTCGGGGCGGCTGCCGGCGCGGGAGGAGGGGCGGGCACCGGAAGCGCAAAGAGGCCGGATTAATAATGCCCTTTGTGCCGCGCGGGAAGTCGCGCACACTTCATTAGGCTCTGCCGAAACGCGCGCGCTGATCCCCTGCGCCGCTAGGCTGCGCTGCCGTCGCTCACGCCCTCCGCCTTCCCCACACACACACGACGCGCGGCGGGTCGCCCGCTTTCAGACGAAGCAGGCGCTTTTCGGCGAAGCTCAGTTGTATACTTACAGTGTTTGGTCTGGATCGGGAGCTTCTGGGTCTTGAACAGTGTGCTTCTGCTTGTCGCTTTCTGTCGTGGGAGCTCCACTCGACATTTGTGTCTTTACTCTCTTTGGAGTAGAGCAGAGCCTCTGGATCATGGTCTGTGTGCTTCTGCTTTTTGGTTTCTGTTATAGTACCTCAAGTCGACCGTTGTCTCTTCACAGTTGTTTGATCTGGATCTGGAGCTTCTGTCTTGGAGCGTGTGCTTCAGGTTCATGGAAAGTGTGCTGTTGGTTCTTGGATCTTATTCGTTTTGTTCTTTGATTGGGAGCTTCCGTTTCTTGGATCGTGTGCTTCTGGATGATGGATTGTGTGCTCTTGTTTCATGGTTTGTGAGCTTCTGTTCCTTGTTTTTTGACGTAGTTCCTTGGCCGCGTTCTCTTTACGGCGTTTTCCTGAATTGTGATGTTTTGGTTCCTGGATTGTGTGTATTTGGTTACTGGATTCTGTACTTCTGTTTCTTGAATGTGTTTGTGATTCTCTATTTTGAAAATATTAGGTGGTCACCGACACCAATCAACCCGGCCGTTTCTTCAATCCACCGTTCGTTCCCTATAGTACGCTTCTCAATTTTGTGAGCGTCTTTATTCCAGTTGTATCTTTGTGTCCCTAATTCAAAATTTCTGCCTTCATCATTGTTACCATGTCAGTTTGATGTCGATTTACATTCAAGGGCCACGTTCAGTGGATTATAATCATTAGGTAGTTACTTCCATTTGGGTATCCATTTGAGACCGCCTTCAGATCCGCCAGACCTCCTTCCTGGATGCCGTCTATCGGCGCCTTACAAGGGAGACTCTCGCTCGCTATCACTCTCCTGGAATAATTCTCGGTGAAGAACGCTCTTGTGCTTTCCCTTAGACACGTTTTGATTCTATACTCACACCTTCAGACTCTCTCGGTGCTTTAACTGTCGTTCTGGACGCATGAAATCAGTTCGTCAATCTCTCACATTACGCATTGCATGCACATTTACAATAGATTGCAACGCTTTCGTACCATTGATGAGCCATTGATACTGATCGATACTGGAAGAAATAGTTTTGGGGGAGGATGGAACGCTGCGTTCTATTTCGTTGTCGATTGTTAGAGTTGAACTCTGGTGTTATTTGGATCAGAATTGGATGCAACCCTCATCATATAAGTTGTCTAGATCAGAGTGTGTAGAATTCTACCGCGCGTGTACAAATAAATCAACACTATCGAACTCGATTTTACAGTTGCTATGGATTTCGACATAGTATCTCGTAAACTTCAAAATGTCGGCTATAAACTGCTACTCATCACTTCGTGCTATTCTTGCTTTCTGACAGAGATTCGCATCTACAGCATTTTTGTCTTTGGGCTTATCGGAACAAAATATGTATATTGTAAAACTTGCAGTTCTTGTGAGTATTATGCCCCCCTCTAAAGATTCTGAACAGGAAACATCGGTCTACCAGAAGTGATTCAACAGCGTTCTTCGATCATGCTTCGCATACTCTCAGATTTCTCCGCCCCGCGCCTTTCCTCTCACGTGACAGCCCGCCGCCGCCCTTTGGTTTAACCTGGGCCATCGTTCGTCCGCACTACCGCTTAAAGCTGTAAGTGACTCTGAGCTGCAATTGTCGAACACAACCCCCTCCCACCGCTTGTTTAGCGGCGCATCCCTTTGTCGCACCTCCCTCCCACTGGCTTTGTACCTTCAAACGCTGGCGCAACCCGGCTCGGAGCGGCTTAACCAGCTGTGCAAGGCCCAACGCTGCCACCTCCGCCTTCCCAAGCCGGTTCCACGCCTTACGCCGCCCCTGCGGCCTCAACCACCTCCAACACATCCCACCGCCGCCTCCGCCCCTTGCCCCCACCTCCATCAATCCTGACGTCTACGTCCGATTCATCAACTTCCCCTCCTGACCCTCCTTCGCCACCTCCACCTCCGACACACCACTTTACCCTAGCGTCCGTCACCTGACCCTCCATCGTCGCCACTTCCAACTCCACCACACCCCCTTCATCCTGGTTTCCGCCGCCTGCCCCCACCTCCGCCACTTCCGTTGTCCCCATCCGATTCGCCAACTTCCCCACCTGACCCTCCTTCGCCACCACCACCTCCACCTCCGCCACACCACTTTACCCAAGCCTCCACCCTCTGACCCCCAATTTTCGCCACTTCCACCTCCGCCACATCTTCACCCTGGCTTCCGCAGCCTGTCGCCACCTCCGCCTATCGTCACCGTTCGATTCACCAACTTCCCCACCTGGCTCTTCATTTTCTCAACCTCCACCACACCCCTTTCACCCTGGCCTCGCTACCTTCGCCCCTCCCTTCGTCACTGTCCGATTCACCAACTTCCACCTCACTCCCCACACTCGTCACTCACTATCTTCGCGACCTCAACCACCTCCGCTACACCACATTCAGCCTGGCCTCCACCTGCCACCACCTCCGCCTCTCCCGTCGTCACCAACGATTCACCAACTCCCCCTCCTGACCCTCTACCTTCGCCCCCTCCACCGTCACCGTGTGTGCAACTTCCTCCGTCGTGAGCTGCCTCGGTGACAGCTTTCACTCAGCCGCCGCCGCCGGCGGGGGAGGGGCAGGGGCAGGGGGAAGGGCGTTAAGGGCGCGGAGGGCTGCAGGCGCCAATCCGCGTGATTACCGCCCGCGCCGCCTGATGGCGCGGAAGCAGCCGAAGTCTTCTCTAAGAACGCGGCTCTTCTCCTCACATTCGCGCTGCGTTCGAGGCAAAAGCCCCCCCCCCTTTTTTTTTTTTGCAGGTTCTGAGCAGCAGGACAATTCCGACTGCATATAAGCGATAAGAGTCCTTTTGTTGTTATACCAATTGACATTTCTACTTTAGTCAACACTAAACTGAGAAATGCCAACTGCAAAACTATTGATAAACTATTGACAATTATTCTGTTATCTTGTTGAGCAGCTGAAGATAGCTCTATCATCTTTGACATTTCTTTTTCAATATAAATCATTGACTACCAATTAACAACGTTCACTAAAATTACAATGTTGCATTAAAAACTATAGATAATTGTTGTTTATGAAGCTAACGCAATTGAATGGATATTTTCTGAGTAAAACATGAATTTTTAACGTTGAACAACAACTTTATTTATAAAAATTGTGATAACTTCTCTTCAAATTATTTGGAACATTTTAGTCAGTGTTTCTGAAGATGAGTTTGTTCTATTTATACCATTTTTCCTTTTTAAGATAGAATTCTGAAGAAGAGAAATTTGGGATATCTTAATAGGTCTAAAATTCGTGTACAAACACACCTATTACTAAGTTGAGGTTATGCAGATGAAAATATAATATTGTATATTTAAAGCAATAATTTAATGGTTATTGTGATTGCATTCTCTATCCCGTTCCAACCCCTATATGTCAACTAGCATAGTGTATATAACAGTAAGTCTGTGTGCAGAAGGGAATAGCAGAAAAGATGAATGAGGAAGTAAAGGGCGCGCGCAGTCCGGGAAACGCTTGTCAGAGTTCTGTTCCGCCGTTGACTCACGGAATTTACGGAAAACTCCTGATCAGAGCAGCCGCCCACACAAATTCTCCTTTCGACAGCAGGTTCAATTCGACCTAATAGATGCCCAGCAAGGGTCGAAAACTCGGTAAGGTTGTGACTCGAATGCTAGGAGCTCCTGATAAGAAATAGTGCAGTGGCAGCAAATGTTGCCCTGAGCCATCTCAGAATTATTTCTTGGATTCCGTCGCTTCGTTGCTCAAAATCTTAGCGAAGGTTGTCGGAGTCCACGGGGCAGCGTATGTCCTCCCGTGCAGCCGCTGCCTGCGGGCGGCACCGCGTCTGACGGACGCCAGCGCGCAGCTGCGGCCATTCAGCCCCGGCGTTGCATCTGCTGGCGAGATGGCGGCGCCATGTGGCCCAAGCGCTTTATCGCCACGGCTGTTTTTGTTTGCTGCCTCCCTGCTCGCCCCGCCCCGCCCAAGGCACGCTCCCTCGTTCGCTCTCCCCGGGCAGCCGTCTTGCCACGCACCCAAAAGCACCACCGCCCCTCCTTGCCCGGCCCTCCCTCGTCCCTCACCCCTTCGCACCCAAAGCTTCTTCTTATACCTTACCCGCCCCTCCGCACCACCCGCCACGCCAAAAGCACCACCGCCTCTCCTTGCCCCGCCCGCCCCTCCCTCCGCCACTCCCCCAGCCCCCCTTGCCTCGCCCTGCCCTGCCCCGCTCACGGCAGGCACGCTCGCTTATTCTGTCCGGGTGTCCGTGTGGCCTCGTCTCTCTTCGCACCCAAAAGCACCTCCGCCTCTCCTTGCTCCGCCCCCATTCTTACTCGCCCGCCCCTCCCTCTATCAATCCCCTAGTCCCCACCCCATTTCTCGGCCTTCCCTGTCCCACCCTTGCTCTGCCCGGGTGGCCTCGCCACGTCTCTCTCGTACCCAAAAGCACCGCCGCATCTTTTTGCTCCGCTTCTCCTTACCCCACCCCATCCTTACTCGCCCTCTCCGCTTCTCCCCCACCCTCTTTTGACTTCCCTGCCCTGTCCTGCCCCGCCCCGCCCACGCACGCTCGCTTGCACGGCAGGCACGCTCCCTCTGTCCGGGTGCCCGTGTGGCCTCGCCTCGTCTCTCTTCGCACCCGAAAGCTCCACGGCCCCCTCTTGCCTTACCTCTCCCCCTCGAACTGCCACCCGTGCCTGTTCCCCACCTCCGCACCCCCACCTCCCCGCCTCGTCTCGCCCCAATCCACCCTGCCCTTTCCCCACACTGCATGTACAATCTATGCTACATTCCTCCCCCTACAAGCCATGCCCCATACCGCCCTTCACCGTCCTGATCCCGCCCGTCCGATTCCTCATGACCTGCCCTTTTCCCTAGCTGTGGAGGACGTCGTCTCCAGCGTGACGTTCTACCCGCCTGGGGGCGTTCGCTCCGGTGTAGATTGTATCGCTTTTTATTCCTTCCCCGCCGAGAACAGACGTAATAAATTTTAATGCTGTTATTCTCGGCTGCCCTTTCGTGTTTCCTTACGTAGTCTTGCGGAACGCGGGGTTGGAAGTAGCTATTGTGTTGCGCTTTGTGGCCTGGAGGTTTCTTTTGCGTTGCGTTTAGTGAGGCCAGTTTGTAAATGCAAAAGCAATGTCGCGTCTGAGGGGAAAAATCCATTTCGTGCAAGAGTTATTTCGATCTATACACTTGCATTTTGACTTAGAAAATGTTGAAAGAGTATCCTAATAAAATTATGTCTAAGTATACAGGAATTGTTTGAATGGTAAAATATTGAAATTTTATTTTGGGTTAACCATTAACGCTCGAATTAATTAGGCGCGTAGCGGTAGCTCATTGTCGCCGCGTCAGTGCGAGTACAGCTACCTGTTTGCAAGTTTTATCATTATCCAGAAAATATCCAGAAAAAAACGCAGTAAACTGCCGATCAGAACAGCTGGATGCATACAGAGCTTCTACGCACTGCTTTTTGCTCGCAGCTCTTGTACATGATTTTCATTTTGCTGCGGAGCGTTGCGTCACGTCCTGTTTGCTAGCGACCTTTAGACTCGTCCGAAAACGAGATTAAAGCGCGCGCCTTTATCACCACCAACTCTGTAACGAAATGCGATGTCTTTCTCTCCACGTCATAACTTGGGCGTGTGGATCCGGTTGCTTACCCTGGACGTACTGCGAGATAAATACGACGGACGGTTTTATGCCTTATAGAAAGAGGCGTATAGTAATCATGCACCGAAAAACGGTTTTTTTGTGACAGAAATCTCTGATTTCAGGGTCCTGATTACACAAAAGTGGATAAATCTTGTTGTTTTGAGTATGTATTACTTTTTATAACATGTGTATTCAGAATCCATGTTTTAGAGGTCCCTAATACTGAAATATCGAGTGTGTCCGCCCGACCGTCTGGCTATGTGTAGCCGCTGTTATCGCCTAAATCGTTCAAATGATTTTCTTCAGAATTAATTTCGTGGTGGCAGCAGAGATACTGTGACAGTCATCATATTAATTCAAGATTAAAGAGGTATCAATCACAAAGTATATTACAATATACATTTTAATTAGAAAATGCAGCCATATACGTGTTTCGAGACTACTTCATTCCATCTTCAGAGGCTACACAAAGTAATAAATGAACGTTCAAATATAATTAGCAAATGCGTCAACAGAGCACTGTAAAATTTATGTAAATATAACGCTTACCTAAGTATTATAGATTAAACACGTAGGTTTCCAGTCGGTGCCATCTTGTATTTCGTACAGAATCTGAATCTCTCTTTGACTGTAGGAACTTCTAAGGTTCTTAGGAATGTAGGACTTTCCTAGATGATAGAATAAGAATAGCGCTGGGCCCGTTACCCGTTTGTTAGGGTACTGCCCCGGCATTCCCCCAGTGTTGTAAGGAGAAACTGTGGAAAACTCCAGATTAAAGCTGGTCGCTAGAATTCTCTCCCAGACAACCGCTGAACTCAGCATAGCTCACATGCCGACGTATGATTACAATACGTAGACTTTCTTACAAAGGGAAAGAAAGTAAAAATTATCAAATAATTTATATTAGTTCCTATAGGATGGCTCATGGGCAGCGTACTAGCTTCCCGTGCTGTGGTCCCGGGTTTGATTCCCGGGCGAGGCAAAAATAGACTTGTAGCTTTCCTTTAAAATCGTCCCAGTTTCTGTAGGTGTGTGGCGAAGAAAAGCTCAAGTAGGCCTATCTTACAAGTTACGGCGAGGAGAATACGTCATGTTCGCCTCATATCGCTCTTACCCACAAGCACGAGAATTGAACTAGGCCCAGGCATGGGAGACACCGGTAGCTGGCCGGCGAAGTCGGACTACCGACCCAATAACGCCAAATAAATACATACATTTATATTAGTGCTAAAATTCGTCAAAAATTGCTGGAGACATAAACAAACAAGACAAAATAAGGGATGATTATTTGGTGAAACAACGTGTAACCATGACGAGAGTCCACTATCCAGGACAACTTTTAACCGTTATTAGTGTGAGCGAGGCTCATCGTTAGATGCAGCTATAATCCGACTACCCTTCATATTAATGAAGAAATGAAGTGAAAACCTACCGAATCATTTTGATATAATCCGTTTGAGAGTCACTGCATTACAACTTAATATTTTCAGTGACGTTGCTGTTCTTATCGACTGCGGGAAAGGAGAAAATGATTTCGAAGAATTCCACGAATACCCAGAAACTGCCTGCTTCAGTCTCTTAAGAGACTATTTACCGATAAATTGTGTCTGTTCTACACTTATGTATACCAAAATACATTTTATTATTATTATTACCATTATTATTATTATTTAAAAAGATATCTTTCTATGAAAATATGAAGATATTTTCCAAATCTTTATTCCACTCCTTTCATTTAAAAAGAACGAATTAATCGTAAATGGATGTTTGCAACTATAAGCAATGATGTCCCCCATCGTCACCTTGTGATCCTCCAGAAAAAGGTCAACTGGGCTGTGAACCTCGTTACCTACGAAAATTTGAAGTTGATTATTCTTTTGGGTTCCTCATCTGAAATTGTAATGTGGACCCTGAGCGTCGGGGCATGGACGAATATAAAATGATCTACCTTTACATTATGTAAAGACGTGTACTTGGACGGTATTTTTGCTGAAGAACAGAATTTTGCACACCAACTTGGATTCAAACGAAACTGAAATTAAACTTTCGAAAAGTTTTTTTATTTAGCAATTATATTATGACTGTTGTGACAACAAAGTCAGAGATAGAATGTACATATGTGAATTTGAATTGTTTAGAAGCGTTTTATTGGTATTGTGAAATTATTATAAATATAGTTCAGTTGAAAATCGTTCAGAATGGTATTGTAATTAAATGTTATGAAGAGAAATATTTGTTGACTGAAATGAAAATATTCGCTGGAGGTGCCACAATAAGCTAGTATGAGGCGTGGTTTTAAAGTACATCCTTTTGGAAAAACTCATAGAAATTTGTTTTTTAGAACAAAATTTATTTTTACATAATAGAGATTTTCTAAAAACACTTTTGTGCATATTTGTCACTATTGTACAGACTCTTGTCATAGCGTGAAACGAACGATTTCATGCCCTCTTTATAGAGACTTGCCGCCGGTGAAGCCAGCCACTTCTGAACACCGTGCGAAATCGGTGCTGCGATTTGTAAAAAAATCATGACAAAGCATTCTGAACGATCTATATTCACGAATTTTTCTATCACTTTTTCAACCAACCCGTAATGGAGGACAAACTGACCACACGCTTACGGAAGATTTCCAGTACATTTTGAAACGTCTTTTCGTCGGCCCGGTGGCCGAGATGCTAAGGCAGTGGTGTCATAGTGATCTCGGATCGAAGGGTCGCGGATTCGAGTCTTGCCTCGGACATGCTTGTGTGTTCGTCCTTTCACCCCTTATCATCACCATTTCGTTTCATCTTCATAGTTACCATACCGTTAACTCCAATAGTGATCGCTAATGACCTAGATGTTGATGCGACCTTAAAGAACAAAAATAAATAAATAAAAAAGGTCATTTCAAGTTTTACAGTTTCTCGTTCTCTTTCGATACATTCATTATTAAAACAACGCAAACATCTGGTCTTTATGAGGCGGCGTTGTTTGCAGCGAATGGACAACCCATTCCTTCAGCATCCACCTCTGCAATGTTGTCTCCGACCCCGGCTTCAAGCAAGGCCCCTTCTCCGGGGCGGCACGGGGCCTTTGATATATCGTTTTATTGTGCCGGCCGGGCAAATTGCCCTCGGGGGCCCCGTAAAACTCAACAAGTTCGGCCCGAGCGGCTTTACGGGGCGAGCCCGCCCTAGGTCATTTTGACGCCCGCCAGCTTAATTGATTTCCGGTCCAGGTAAATCTCACGCCCTCCGCCCCTCCCTGCGTGGATGGGCCACGCCCCTGCCCTCGCCGCCGCCGGCGCGGAGTCCTCTTGCGCCATTGCCTCCGGTCCTCTCCGCCAAAGCCCCTGCGCCTCCGCCACGGAGGAGGCGGTGGCGGTGGTGGTGGTGGTGGGGCAGGCTTGGTCTCCGGGGAGGAACGACGCCGCTGCGGTTGCGGAGAGTCGCCCCAGAGTGCAGCGCGCACGTGACCAGCGCCCTCGTGGCCGCAGTGTTTCGGGGAGGGAACTTCCTCGGGAGTGTTCCCGGCTCGGAAATGGATTGCACGGGCTAATAGAACGTCTGCCTCACGTGGAATGCACTACTGTTGCCGCACACTCAAAACTGGACATTATAACTAGTGCTGCTAACATGTGTGAACTTTGTCGCATTATATTTAACCCAGATTATCCTGAAATTATTTTTTTGAAAATTTCTTTTCAAAAGTTGGTAAGGGCTGTCTCTAGACATGAAATAACTCATAAAACATATTTTTTACTCAATTCCTTTTTTACTTAAGAAAATATTGGGCGTCCTACATATAGGTCGGTAGGATAATACACTACTGTAAGGGTAATTTATTAGCATATCGAAAACATCATGGATATTATGTGCAATGATAAGGATAATTATAAATGAAAAGCATTATTGAACAGAATATATTTATTTTGTATGATATAAGACAAAACATTTTGTGTGCAACCCAACACCACATTTTTGACAACGGGTTGTGCACTTTTGGTGACAGTGTCGGCAACGTGTTTGTTTCTCCTGACAGATAACAAGGTGGTCTAGTCTGTCATACCTGGAATCTATATTCTCTCTCTGAGGTGGTTTACTGGGGCCTCGCTTTGCAGTTCTTCTGTTAGTTTCTAAGAGAGCTGTTGCTACTCTGCGTCTGAATGACAAATGGTCAAGCTTTCCACCATTTTTTCTGTGGAGAAGCCATGCATTTTGCTCACTCATGTCAAAACAGTGCATTATCAGAGGATAATACCATTT
The DNA here is from genome assembly GCA_011170035.1 of Teleogryllus occipitalis. Classification (NCBI taxonomy): domain Eukaryota; kingdom Metazoa; phylum Arthropoda; class Insecta; order Orthoptera; family Gryllidae; genus Teleogryllus; species Teleogryllus occipitalis. The sequence goes on along the minus strand of BLKR01005601.1, from coordinate 58,524 downwards.
TTTCCCTCTGATTGAAACTCGGTACAAGGATATGTTCTGGTCTGCTCGATCCACGCCGCCCATAAATTTATTGTATTTTCCAATAACATTTGGTTGAGTCACCTGAATTCTCTTCTTTTCCTTCTGTGAATACCTTGAAACACTTAGAAGCGGGTATACTGATTCTGAGTTTGTGGCAAACGTAACTACTTTATTGTCCCGCCATCTGCACACCAAAACAGTCTTCTCTGCAACAGCAAACTCAAAAGAACCTCTTACACTTTTCTCCATGGTCTTCACATCTGTTATTGGACAATTTGGCAAGCGATTATCTCTTATGGTACCTGTACCTCGTATTCCTCGTCTTTGAAGTTCCATAAGTAGAGGAATTCCAGTAAAAAAATTATCAAAACATAGGTGGTAATTTGGCAAAGTTGCATTTTTTGTTTTCTCCTGCAGAACATCGCAATACTGAAGCACAACAGATCCACCAAGGCCAAATGATTTGTATTCTTCTTTTACAGGAGTTGAAGCACCTTGATATGGTTCAAACCAAAAAATGTATCCAGAGGTATTTGTTCCCACCCATTGCTTATAACCATATCTAATAGGTTTATTTCTAATAAATTGTTTACAGCCATGGCGCCCAAAATATGGGACCATAGCTTCATCTACACTATGATGTTCCGAAATAGGGCCAAAATGAAGAAATTTTGCATTCAGGTTGTTCAAGAGAGGACGAATTTTTGTGAATTTATCTTTTGGGTCATAATTTTCCAAGTCATTCAGATGAAGATGCCTAAATACAAAATCAAAACGATCTCTTGAAATTGCTTGAACGACGAGTTGATTGTGGGTGTCAGCGGCATTTTCCCAATACATTCGACGTCTGGCAGGGCATAAATATCCACTTAGAAGAAGTATTCCAATGACACATTTCATTTCATCGTTTGTAACGTCCCCCAACCCATTCTTTCTGGCTATGTATTTATTTGTTTCGGTTACGAGTAAATCTACTACATCTTCATCAATAAAACGGGAAAACCACTCAAGAGGAGAATCTTCTATTGCATTTGTGGAAATTACGGGAAAATTTTCAGGGACCTGTTGTGCTCTGTCTTCGTTCGACCAACTGTAAACATTTTTCTTTTGCCTTTTATTGGAAGTGGAAAGAACACTTTCTGACTTGGATGGCATTGCGCATTCTTCTACTGAAGGAAATTCAGTATATTTACCTTTTATTTGAGCCTCTGCTCGTAACACACTACCTGGAAGATTATTGGCATTCATATCATCCTCGTCTCCGGAATCTTCATCAGTAATCAATCCTGTAGCATTTTCTGGAGGAGATATAAAAATATCAACTTCTCCAGTGTCATCATTATCTGTTTCCGCTTCCAGTTCATCTATTATTTCACTCAAAGACAGCATTTCCCGGCGAATCCTGTCAAAAAATTAAACGTTATCCTCCAATTTTGTCATTGATCTTTCGACATCATAGCATGCGTTTTATCCTACCGACCTACATGTAGGACACCAACTTTATTCAAGTTATGAAATGAAATTTGTAATATTATTTGCGTCATTTTGTTATCAGATGTATCACTTATCTTATATATGACATATTAGTCGACATACATACTTAATTTTTCTGTAAAGAAATGTAAAAACTTACATTGTTGAAGCCGACGCGCAGATGAAGAAATCGCAGTCAAGATTTTGCACCAACAATTTATCAAATCGCTCCGTTGCAGACGATACCTAGCATCCAACTGATAATTTTATATCTCTAGATTCATAAACCAGTGTTACCAACATCATATGATAAAAATACTGTAAGTAAATTCTACAAAAATATACCGTCCTATATGTAGGACGGTAGGATAATCTGGGTTAAATTTGCAATTTGGGACCATTCAGAGAGTTCAACGAAAATGAGACCCGCGCCATTCTTGTAAAGTTCCTTCAATCCCTAGGAAAGGAAAGGAAGAAAAAAATGTGGAGTGTTTTTTGAGAAAATATTCTTTTCATAAATTCTAATAATTTCAAGCGCAAATTACTTCTTTCTTTAAAACATTGTACCTGACCTTTTTTTCAAAAGCTGATATTTTCACAACAGACTTTGAGTCAAAAATCTCTATGTTTAGTTTTGTAATTTTAAAATGTTAAACTTTGCAATTTTCAAAATACGGAGAGCTCGCCGAAAATGGAACTAACTTCGTATCTTTTACCATTTCTTATTACATACGAGGAGAAATGTTTTTAAAAAATGTAGAGCGGTTATTGAAGGAGAAAAGTTTAAAATTCTTTATATTTCGCGCAAAATTACTGAAAAACTACTTATATTTTTGAAAAATTGAATTGATGACCATATTTTAAGATCTGCCCTTAAAGAAAATATTTCTTTAAGAAAAGAACCTATCATCAATATTATAGTTGTTGGCAGACGCCCCTCAAAAACTAGTACCTTTGAATTTTTCGTAAAATGTTTTATTTCAACAAACATGTGTGACGAGCCGCATCGTGAACAGATCCCTCTCCCATGCCAATTTGCTCCCCGGCATAGGCGCCCCCTCCCGAGCATTTCGTCACGCCCAAATGTCCGCGCGGGCACCTCCTCGCCACCCTCCGGCGCAAAGGACTTTGCAGGCGTACAAAGGCAGACTCCCTCGGGCCTGCTCCGCGAGCTGCTTCTTCAAGTCGGGAGGAGCCCTTCCACCACCCCGCCGCATTCTTTGTCCCCGGCGATTGTCGGATTGAGTACCAGAACAGTCACATTAAGGAATTCGGTCGCACTTTGTTAATACCTGAGGAGACGCCATAAAATAATCAGCGGACAGAAGACAGCGGGTGCTGCCGTGCCTTCTCCGAGATCGCTACGTTTCGTTCCGATTCGTACGGGATTGTCTAGAACCAATCGACAGAAAAGATTAGTGGGAGGTTCCAGAAGCCTGATGATCGAACCAATCAGAGGCAAAGCATCATGCACGTGACAGAGCACAGAAAGTTTCAAATGAGATGGGGAGAAGAAAGCGAGGGAGCAACAGAAGATCTAAGAAAGGAAACACTTGAGCTAGGAGTCTTGCGAGAGGAGTCTTGAGCAGAGAACTTGATAGAGAACACTTGAGAGGACGACTTGATAGAGGACCTTGTTTTGAGATCTTGGTAGGAGGAACTAGTAAAAGACATACTGTATAGGACGAGCTGGAGAGAGAAAGACTTTATAGGTCTAGACTTAGGCAACTTATGGTGGAGTCAACTATTAATTAACATGTGATTGAACAGTACCTGTCGACCTAAGCCATCCGACTATCCATCACTCACTCAATCGGAATTCATTCCGTGTGACGGATCAGTCGGACCAACACCGTAAGATCAATCAAAAGGGTGTGCAGTCCTTTCTATAGACTGCATGAACGCAGAAAGGTGTCGTTTGACGGCCTTGTTTAGCGCACCGACGTTCGTCGCTTCGAGCATGGTCGCGAACGGCTGCTTATTTCCCGGGCAAGCGACGGGGGCAAGAGATCCTTCCTGCTTAGTACGAATCCACTTCAACAGTGCTTCCCCGGGACTTTACCAGACAGCCGGAACTGACCGGTAAGTCCCTCGGGCGCGCAATCCCAGAAAAGTGAGGTAATACGATCGTCGTCACCATTTTTTGTGTGTTTGCCCATATCCATTTGAGTTAAATAAGTTCTGGACTGGAGATCGTTATGTAAAATAGTAATTTTAAATTATACTTAAGACCTTTCTATTTGTCAATAAACGTGGTCCCACCACTTAAACGCGTTACACTTTATAAAATTCCATCTCTGTGTATCATCCAAATAGCTAGCAAACACAATGTATTCTTTCGATCCAGAGCACCCAAATTCTAGGATTCTCAATACCGGAACAGGATGGCAGGTAAGATGCACGCTTGGCGCCCACTAAAAAAATTTAGAGTGTATACCCTGTTATCCACAAATTATCGGCGAACTCCATATGTGGCTGCAATCCGCTTCTGTAGTGGCTACTCATCGGGTCATTACACATGAGACCTACACCATTCCCTCTACTTTACGCTATCACCGTGTTGTTTTCCGTCAAAATCCATTTTTTTTCTATAACCAGCGCCATCCCTCTCTCCCCAAGCAACTCACGGACCGGTGCGGCATAAAAAATTCCTTGTAGGGATGAGGGGCCGGTTGAGTCCAGTACCGCAACTTCTACCTTCCAAGGGCATTCTTCTCTATCTCTGTGCATTTACTTCTTTTAGGACGATAGGATAATTTTACTTCTCCAGGTGTTCAGGAAACCTCTAGGGCCAGACACAGACGAACTTGATCACTCGGAACTGTCCGGGAGAGCGAAGAACAGACTGCTTGTCAGTCTTAAGGCCGTGAAATACAACCCAATGTGTAAAACACCATCTTTCTTGCCTACCCCACTACGCCTACCCACTTCGCTGTCAATCAATTGTCAGAGCGTATGCTCTAAATGCTCGCCACGCTCAAGGCAAAGTAAAAGAGCACGCTCTGCAATGCTCCATCACAAATGGGCCGATGGCCAATATTTCGGCGGCGAGGTCGACCGCAGGTCGAAGCGGCGGGCAGCTCCGTCGAGGGCGGGCGCGATAAGGGACTGCCGCGAGGGCTTCGGTGAAGCGGCAAGACCATTGTGCCGGGCGACCGCGCTCTGCGGTCCAGTGCCGGTAGTGCCAGGTGTAGTTTCCGTATGCTGCAGTGCGAATGCCAATTATGTTTTGCCGGGGTTGGTCACTCCACGACTCCAATACTCCCTTTCTTGTACGAGGAAAAAGAAGTAGAGGTAGACTTCGAATTACAAGACTTACAAGATAGATGTTCTCGCCTGCCGAATATTCGTAAGTGGAAAGAATAGCAACTATGTGATCCTTTGCTCCCAGCACAATGAGAGATACGAAGGGATAATGTTTACAGTTAAATATACCACAAAATTGGCACAATAGCTCCTGACAGGGCCAAGTCCTACCAGCAGCGTCCTGGCTTTTCAGGTAAGGCCTCATTCAAAATGCAAACTTAAACGTAACCGTAACGTAGCCGCAAAACCTAAAAATGGGTTATAAAGCGAGATCATTCACAATGCCTTTGACGTAAACGTAGACGTGAGACGTAAACTTAAAGAGCTCGCAAGCTCCAAGCTTCTACGTTTAAGTTTACGTCGAAATTCTACCGAAGACCAATCAGAGAGCAGCATGAAAAAAACAAATGCACAACAAAATCCGCGAGAAGGAAGGTCGACCCCAGATCGATTCTTATCGATCAATATGTTGAATTCTGATTGGTTCAGGCAAAACCTACGTTCCAGCTTACGTTTGCCATTGTGAATGCTCGTTTTTAGGTGAAAAGTTTACTGCATAAGTTTACGGCTTACGTTACGTTTAAGTTTGCATTGGGAATGAGGCCTAAGGGGTATGTATGGTTAGCACATAGATACCCTTACACCGTATTCCGGTTTTCTCAACCTGAGAAGGTAGCTTGCTCGTCATTATTCTGCAGTTATAGGGACACTTCAAGGGAAGATCACACTAGTATAATCTGCCTCGCCCGGGAATTGAATCCGGGATCGCATCAGGAACAGCGAGCACGCTGACCACTAAGCTACCCGTGGGGCTACAAAAGAAGTAAATAAGAATATTATAATTAATTGCCATGATTTTCATTGAATTCCACTGACTACAGGTGGAAGCAAGAGGAGAACTTGTCGACCATCCTGAAAGCTCACAAACCATTTCTTTTTCTTCTTTATTTCTTTGACTCCTCCTCTTCTCCTCCCTCGTGACTAATAGTTAGGTAAAATATATCGAAATTTTTACAGGGTGGTTTTTATTCACTATTTTCTAAAACAACGTTTGCAGCTGTGTTAAATTCTTCACTTTATTTTTTGTTTTGAAGTGATTGCGCCGCTATTGTCTGAGAACTCCTGCAAGCAGAGTTGTCGTCTGTTGAGAACGGCAACGTCGACTCGTCAGGTGCCGCAGGTCGTCTCCCGGCGGCCGCGCCCGTCACAAGCTGCGTTGCGCATGCGCGGTGGGCCCGGGGAGCACGCTGCTCTCTCCCCGCCACGCCGCCTCTACCTCCCTGCTCCCCTCGTCACACACCCCGCCTGCCCCGCCCCTCCGCACGCCTGCCCCCCCCCCCCATGTGCCCCGCCCGCCCCGCCCACCCCACCCCCACCCGCACCTCCCCGCCCGCCTCCCCCCGCTGCCGTCATTGTCTGCGGCGCATCTGCATCGCAGATTCGCGCCCTTTGTCGAGAGCCAAGCGCAAGTGCTGCAGGTCAGCGCCCGGCGCGCCTCCGCCTCGCTTCCCACACACCTCCACCACCACCACCACGCCTATGCTATGTCGCCCCACCCCACCTCACTTCACCCCTCCAAACTCCCCCCCCCTGCTTGTGGCCGTTCCACCCATGATCATCCCCCTCCCCCACGACACCCCTTCGCACCTGCCCCGCTCGCGTGGCCAAGGAGCAGGCGCTAGAGGCTGTGCGGTGCCATTCTCTTGGTACATACCCTCTCGCCTCACCCCACTTCACCCCTCCAGCGTCCTTTAAACAGGTAAGTCGATTGATGGCAAAAAGGTTTGTTTGTCCGTCTGCCCATCTGTGAACAACGCTAGTCGCTAAACCGTTCTGATCATTTTCTCAAAAATTGATATTCCCCAATCGATCTGCGTGATGTCGCGACCCCTTGAAATTGAAATCGATATTTTAATTTTGGGGAGTACTTTACTTCAAGCCCTTGGGACATTTTCAAAATAGCTCATCTATCGTTTTTGATTAAATTTTGTTGCTGCATGTCGCTGCATCATGCATCAATTAGAGTAGTAAGGTAAGCAAAACTCATGAATTTAACTTCGTCCTTTCTTTTTCAGAAGTACCGTTTTTAAGATTCGTTTCCCTTATAACTAAGCAAACTTTACCTTGCACACGGCAGATAGTTCTCTATGTCAGTTCATTTTCACTGATGATTTTAATGGAGAAAAAGTGGAAAATTATAAACATTTAACTGCCGTAAGCTGTATCTTCCCCCTTAAAAACACGTAGGTTCACAGACGTTGGCTGTACACATTGAGTGCCATTGGGAGTTGCATATTTGGTGATGTTTGCACTCTGTGATTTCTCTGAATGTCACGGATAACTAGCAAATGAAAGGAAATATTGGGACTTTAACTGGATGTGGAATGTTTCCAAACTTCATTTAGTGAGTCAATCCATCCTTGATCCAGCTCTCCCCGGAAATCATTTTAAGTGGACAGAAGAAGTTATAATTACAAGACTAAGGGTAGGTCGTTTCAGTCTCAATTTTTTTTCATTTATTCACGACGTCAGATCCAGAACCCTGTCCAAAGTGTGGTGCAGCAGTCTCCACCTCTCACCTCATTCTTGAATGCTTTGCTACAGATAATATAAGAAAATTTCCGAAAATAGAAGGAACCCTAAAATCACCGCTCAGTTCCACAGATGGGTGTACGCATAAAATAAAACTTTTGGAAATTACAAAACTGAAAAACCTTATATAGTTATGAATATTTAATACCTTAGTTAGACTGAAAATAACATGTGAAAATCTAATTTTTTTTCATACAATTGTATAATGATAAGGATAGCTTATGACCTAGATGTTATAAAGCCACCCTAAAATAAATAAATAAAACAATTAAATAATTCAAGAGATATGTAATAATGAGTTCTGGTTGGGCAGGTGGAGAGATAGTGGATATGACTTTTTGGAGATGATAAACGCTGTTGTGAAGGGTGTGTGACAGTGATGGACGTGTTTGCTCTGCAGAGTCAGAGAAAAAGCCGTTAGAATTCATACCTGCGACCAACTCTTTATTGCCTTTGTAATATAACTTGCGGACTATCACTCACATAACACACATTTGCGGCCCATAATTATTCCAATTTAATTCTAATATTTTTACTGGATGTTTGCTTCTGGTAATGTCCAGACACATCCATTCGGCCACCTCCAATGTGAGGAATTTTCTAGTTTGCTCCTTGTATACACTTTGTACAGCGTTGCCACTAGAATCCGATTCGGGTGGAATTGTCGGAGGATTTGATTTCGAGGGCGTTAGGCAGGGTTCTTGTACGTGCCCTAAATACAAGACGGCTGAGATTTTCTGCCTTTTAAGAAATCCACGGAGCATCCATACGGGGTATCGAATTGACGGTTTGGGTGTTAACGGCTAGGGAGCAAATCTTCCCCTACCGTGGTCATTTGGGAGGACTTACATTTTGTTGAAACCTACTTTTAGGAATGGTTGCTAAGGAAGACGAACTTCACAGTCGCTTATCAATGGAGAGGAGGCGATGATGATACGTGGCAATGTTTTTTCCTTTGTTGTTTGGATAAGGAGTAATGGTCTATGCGTTTTGATTATTATAACGTTTCTGAACCTCTGGTAATAGTTTCATTTTTCAAAGCTTATTGGATGTTTACAAAAATATTTGAAAAAATCGCCATGCGCAACTCAGTGCAAACCCAGGCCCTCTCTCTCGGCCAGTCGTTTCCAAAACTCCTACATTTTATTTTAGTATTTGTCGGCATAGAGAACAGTTTTGCAGTCGAAGCAACTTACGGAATGTTGAATTCCTTCTTCAAAACTGCACGTCGCTACTGACAATTTCACAAGTGAGAAAATGTTCAAAAATATTTATTATTTTACCGCACTTCAAAATTTTAAAGTATTTACAAAAACTTGCAAAAATAATTGTATTACATAATACAATTTAACATACAAAGTGCCAAAACTTTTTTGTAATTTTTAATTTTCTCCCTTTTTTCCTTTTTGTCTTTTTGACCCTTTTGCGCTTTTTGTACTTTTTGGTCCTTCGTATGAAACGAATGCATTTTGTTTTCTTTGTTGCATTCACGGATTTACTAGAGCACTTTAGCATCTGAACTTTTAGCACGTTAGGCATACCCTGACATTCGCTTTTAGTAGTATCTCAAAATTTCATTTCCACAAGTACATAAGTGATTAAATCTATCATTTATTTTGTCCTGTTAAACCATGTTCATTGTAGATAAATTCAGTGACGTTTGCCATTTAGATTCATTCATTCGTTATTACTTCTTATCCCGTATACACGTCTGAGAGGGACAAAATATTTTATAATTATTTTGTTACTTGAGCGCAGTATTCGAATTTATTTAAAATTTAAACATTGTAAAAGTTAATATGAACGCTATTCCTCATTTCATTAACTTTGACAGAAGAATTTACGTAAACTCAATATCCCCAGTCCAATAGTATTTGTGGTAGAGTGCAACCGCTATTACTTGCTCAGATATTAGATAAAATATTGGAAATTCTTGTACTTGCAGAGCTCGGAAATCTTAACCCAGCGCGAGGCGTCTGAGTCATTTCCTCGGCAGCGAGGGCGGCGCGGGCGCAGGGGAATGGAGGGGGCGGGGCGGGGCGGGCTGCCGGGCCCTCGCCGCCGCTGCGCGCCTTTATAATTCAGCAGCGCCACTTCGCCCGCGCCGCCCCCCCCCGCACTAAAACGCCCACTCCCACTTCCCACCCACCCCCACCCAGCCCGAAAACACCCACGTCCCTCCCACCCACTCCTATCCTCGCCTCGCCCTAAAACGCCCACTCCTCCCCCCTTGCCCCGCCATTCCCCCGCCCTAAAATGTCCACGCCCCTCTCCGCCTCGCCCCGCCCTAAAACACCTACTTCCTCCCACCCGCGCCCATCCCTGCCCCGCTCTAAAACACCCACTCTCCTCGCCCACTCCTCGCCCCGCCTCACCCTCAAACGCCCACTTCCATCCACCCACGTTCCTCCCCGCCCCGCCCCGCCTCGCCTGGCTTCACTCTGAAACGCTCACTCCTCTGCTTCCCTCTACTCTCCCAGCCCCGCCCTAGAGCGCTCACTCCCCTCCCACCCACTCTTATCCCCGCCTCGCCCTAAAACGCTCACTCCTCCCACCCATACCCCGCCACTCCTCGCCCTAAAACGCCCACGCCCCTCCCAACCATGCCCCTCTCCGCCTCGCCCCGCCCTAAAACACCTACTTCCTCCCACCCGCACCCATCCCTGCCCCGCCCTAAAACACCCACTCCCCCCGCCCACTCCTCGCCCCGCCTCACCCTCAAACGCCCACTTCCATCCACCCACGTTCCTCCCCGCCCCGCCCCGCCTCGCCTGGCTTCACTCTGAAACGCTCACTCCTCTGCTTCCCTCTACTCTCCCAGCCCCGCCCTAGAGCGCTCACTCCCCTCCCACCCACTCTTATCCCCGCCTCGCCCTAAAACGCTCACTCCTCCCACCCATACCCCGCCACGCCTCGCCATAAAACGCCCACGCCCCTCCCTCCCGTGCCCCGCCCCTCTCCGCCCCGCCTCGCCTTTCCCCGCCCACCCCGCCCCGCCCTAAAACGCCCCCATCCACCTACCTACGCCCATCCTGCCCTGCCCTAAAACACCCACTCCTCGCTCCGCCCCACCCTCAAACGCCCACGCCTCACCCACCCACTTCTCGCCCGACCTCGCCAGGCACGTCACACACTGCCACGCAAAGCCACGCTTCCTGCCACCACAGCAGTCTCCCCCTACCCCTCCACGCCACGCTATACACCACACGCCCCGTCTCTCAAGGCCTCGCCACACCACGCTCGTTCACACCACACCCCACTGAACCTCCCCAACCGATCACCACTTCCCCACCGAGCAATGTCAGGCGCATTCTGAACGCTAACATACATGCCAAGGACCGCACGCGATCTTTCTTTCCTCTTCTTTATTTTACCGCGACGCGTCGCCCCTCTTCCGTTGCTCTGACGCGGAGAAGGCCTCAGGTTGCAGTTGTCGGTCGTTCTTCCACCGTGGGGCGTGGCGTGTCTCTTCACTGACGGAAGCAGCTTACGGTGGCGCAAGGGCTCGACTTACTGTCTCGTCACGCAGCTGACTTTAGAACTGTGAACGCAATTTTAAATCGCCTCTTGTAATTTCAACTTCATCAGCGTCCTTGAAGTTTCTTCCATATCTTTCCGCTCTGCATGACTTGCCCAACTCCACACACTCTCTAGCACCACTCAAATTCACCGCTATCCCAGGGAGGGCGGGGCACCTTCACCTTTCGATTATAACATTCTCTACCCTCACATGACCACTGACCCAAGCAGCTCACACGCCCGGAACACGAAGTACACACTCGCCCTGCAGCCCAGGCACCGCCCACGCTCCGCCTTTGGGAAACACTGGCGCCGTTTAAGAATTTGATGAACGTGCGTGCTTTGAACATGAAAAGTTTTCTTCTGAGCTGGAGTACTTCATTCTCTATGTGCATCTCGTTGCCATTCTTGTTTCATTCAGACGAAGCACGCGCGCTTAATGCGCTGAGTAACCGATCTTTCAAGTTGTAGTTTCAGTCCTGTCTCTGATCTCCCTCCACTTCTGTCTTATCGGTCTACAGTATATCACGCCCCGCCAACCCATAGCCCTCGTGTGACATGTTTTCCTGCCCAAAATATTGGATCTTCTATGTATAAAAATATTTTACAAATGAAAATATACATGTTTTTCTTCCACAAAGGCCTGTAGTACTTTTAGCACTTCCGTCAAATATTCCAACTGAAGGTATTTTTAACAAGGAGATGTAAGTGCTTTTGGATCTACATAAGTTTGTAATACATTTTTTCGAAGATAAAATTTACAAAGAATTCATCACGTGATTTACTTCCATTTAACTCAGTTCGCAACTCATTCAACATTATCACCACCACCATCTCACACCTGACACAAATATGTCAACATATTTGTGTATTATCCAGAAACCTATTGCAAATAAAAATATATTGTTTAAAAATATCACTCGTTGCAAATGCCGTCACTACATTTAACAACATGACCAGGGCTCAGATAATTATGCATTAAGAAATGTAAAATATTTATATAATTATGAGATTTAAAACAGGTAGATACGCATTAACAACGCCGAAAATATGTTCTATACAAAACGTCATAAAAATCATGAAATTATTATAATTTTTTATTTTCATCCGTTGTATTTATCACTAAAAATCTAAGTAACATAATTTACTAAAACAATGCAAATTATGACATGACTCACCTGAATTATGGACTGGAAATGTTGCTGAAGGTAACTTCTTTTTTACTAGAGTGCATAAAAGTCATCACTTTAAGGTTTGAAAACGGAAACGATTCTCGGTTGCTTCTCAAATTTGATTTGTACTAGGAAAAAGAACGTGTAGCTACCACAGTTGTTATTGGCGCATCTTTAAAGTTGGCTATTTCTTTCAGCGACAACGTTTCTTCAATGTCTTACAATTTGCTCTCCGATTTCCCGGACTGATATTGGCAGTATGTTTGCAGTATGTAAGGCAACTCGGATTTTTTACAACGTTGTTGTACTTCTACTACAACGTTTGCAATTTTTCCTGGCGCAGATTTAAACTTCAGTAGAGCCGTTCTATTAAATTACATTTGTGACAAGTGGCACGTCATTTTGTTCTAGCGCTGTGATGGCTATGTAAATGCAGTTGAAGTGTACCTAAATAATTGCATTTTTTTATATTTTCCTGTAAAAATAGCAAAATATCTATCATTTTAAAAATATTCTCTATATATTATGGAATTATACAGACTCAAAATATGTGAAAACATGCAGTACAAAAATTGAATTTCTCACCGGGGAAACATTGTTCGGTGCACATATTACAAAATGCGTATATTTAAATGCAATACAAAAAATATGTTATTACATGACACTCCTACCCTAGTGGTGACCATTATTTTTCTTCAACACCAGCTCCACCTTCTCCACTGCACCAGAGCCCCGTCGTTTCTTCCCCGCCGTCACCTCGCCACCGCCGCGTTTCCTACGCTGCCAGCGCCCTCGCGCGCAACGGAAGTCTTCAGCAACGAGCGCCCTCGGGGCCCCGGCGCCCAAACGTGTAATTGCAGCGGTGCCGGCGCCTGTGAGCGGGGGCGGTCCCGGAGGCGAGAGCGTGGGCGGGCGCGGTGACAGGGGCGGCTGCGGGGGCAGGCGCGGGGAGCGGGCGGGCGCGGTGGCGGAAGCGGGGGCGGGGCAGAGTCGGGCCGGGGCGCGGGTGGGGCGAGGCGTGGCGGTGCGCGGGCGGTCGCGGAGGCGAGAGCGTGGGCGGCGGCTTGCGCGGTGACAAGGGCGGTCGCGGGGGCGGAAGCGGGCGCGGGGGCGGGGCAGGTGCGTGAGGAGACGGGGGCGGGGCAGGTGCGTGGCGGCGGAGGCGCGCGATGCGTCTTGCTTTCATCTGCGCGTCGCTTTGTGCCTCCGCGGCGGACGCCGCTAATGAGGCAGCGCCGGAAACAGCGCGCGAAACGACGCAAGCGATATTTACGACGCGCCCTCTTGAATTGCAGCGGTTACTCATACATCCGCGTCGTCTGGTGTTTGGGAAACTTTGTTTGTGGAGTTAGTAGTGTGTCGCCTAGTTGGGGTGTGGGACTAAACAATGCGACTCTGACCAGATGAACTTTGTGGTCGAGTGAAAGTGTGTGTGTGTCAGAGTCGCTATATATATATATATATATATATATATATATATATATATATATATATATATATATATATATATACACGAATGGGGAGAAGTCATGGCAACTATTGTTTTTCTAAAAAAATGTTATCGATTGACACAATTTCATTAGTATCGTGAAAGAAATGCTGCAGTAGGGGGTGTTGACATCAACAGATGTCTTCGTGAGTGGCTCTATTAGCACAGACAGTAACGTGAACGTTGCCCGACTTCCCGCGTGCCAGATGTATGTAACCGGTTTCGAGCAGTTCATGCTCCAAAACTGCCGTTCTTCGTGGAAGAAATGCCCGAGAATATCACAGGGAATGGATGAAAACTCTGGTATGGCCCTTGCATACCAGATAGTAGCGAGATGGAGAGGAGAATTTCTGCGAGGACGCATAGCCACCAGTGACCAGCAACGCTCGTGACGACTGGTGAGTGTGCGGACCGAAGTAGCACGTGCTATAATTGGGTATCTGCCTAAGCGAGCTTTTAGAAATGGTATGTAATGCTATTGGAATATTGTGAGCTCATACATGATCAAATACTTTGGAATATGAAACCAGTACTGTCATTTCAAATACCTTAATAATTGTGAGAAACATAATATTGGGGTGTTGTTAAATGTTCATGCACTTCGTTCTTGCCTTCTTCTTTTATATGTTTTTAATACAATTTCCATTCGTGCCCGTAAATTCACAAAAAACAGTTGACTTATGCCTCAACCCTCGTATGTGTGTGTGTATGTATGTATATATAGGTGATCGTTGAATTCTTATGCGTAAGCTAGATATTACACAATATGAGACTTCTAAGTAAGAGGGAAATATTTTGGAGGAAATTATTTTAAAAACAGACATTTCATTTAAAATTATATCCTAACTAGCAGAACGCGGCAGACGTCCTGCTCCCTCTCTTTCCTACTTCTTCTTTTCCCTCTCTTCCTTCTCTTTGCCCTCTTCCTCGTTTCCCTCTTTCTTGTTTCTCTGTGTCTCTTTCCTCCTTATTCTTTCTCTCTTTCTCTTACCCTCTCCCTCTCTTCCCACTCTTTCCTCTATTTTTTCCCTCTCTTTCTTCCTTCCTGTCTTGTTTCTCCCTTTCCCCCTCACTTATTTTCCTTCTCTCTTTCTTATTTAACTTTCCCTCTCCCCTCAATTTTCCCTCGTTCGTTTTTCCTCTCTCTTTTTCCTCTCTTTTTCTTTGATTCTCTCTTACCTCTCTTTTCCTCCTTCTTTTCCCCTTCTCTTTCTTTTTTCCTCTCTTTCTTGTTCCCTCTCTCTTGTCCCTCTCTCTCTCTCTTGTTCTCTTTTTTCCTCTCTCTCTCTCTCTCTCTCTCTCTCTCTCTCTCTCTCTCTCTCTCCTTTTTGCTTCCTATCCTCTTTGCCTCCTGCGCCGCTCGCTCTACTTGTTCTCCTCGACCTCGCCGTGCGTCTCACGACAACAATGAAGCCCAGGTGGATGGCGATTGCACTCACCGGTAGCGCCAACTTGTGCTGTAGTCACAACAAAAAGAACAGCATGCACTCCTTCTCCATACGAAAACGCGTAAATGTGCCAACTTTTATGGAGATCGGTCAAATGGCGTCGGAGGTCATCGATCTCGAACTACGCGAACAGCAATTTCTATATTTACAGATTTCTAACAAGTTCTTTGCTTTTGTTATTCTGAACCCAAGGAAATTACTCTTCTTTCTGTAAATAAAAGGGGTTTTTAATTTTTTTAATATTGTGTAACTAGTAATTTTCAGGGTTCAAATAACTTTTTACCTGTTGAAAATTACTTATTTTCATCTTACCCCAGCTAATTGATGGGATTAGTAAATAGTTTACACTTTTCTGTTATATCGCTGTGTTTATTGCTGAATGTTAGATTGAAATTTATTTTTAACGAAACTTTCTTTTTTCATAATTATAACAAAGTGCATTACAAAATAAAATTTATTTCTTAAGAATCAACTAAATACCACATTTGCACAACCAAAAATTGCATATTTCTTCTAGGTATTTCTCACATTGTTATAAAGGTGCGTATTTGAATGAAAATATTGCACTGTATGTTCTGTTTAGAGTGGTTGCAACGTACAGTGTGCTTTAACGGGACGGCAACGATTGCAGCAGCGTGAAATACGAATAACAAAAAGGTATTGGAAAATCAAAAAAGCATGTCACAATAATTACAGCTGCAAGTGCAGCAACGCAGACCCACCACACACGGTGGCCGCCGCTGCACAAGGGCTGCAAATGTCGGAGGGCTGCGGTCAGACCTCCAAACTCGTTATCATCGAACCTCACGTGAGCGAGCATTATTACGGCCACCTCTGGCATCGAATCGCGGGCGTCCGGTCGCCAGCCGTCACAGCGCACCTCGACCGGTTCAAGCGGCACTAACCGGAGCGCGCGAGATAACGCGCCGGGGTCACATGACCGCGCGCTTGTTGCGCGCTCCTGCCGCTTGGCGCGCCCCAACTGCCCGCGGGGCGGCTGGCGATTGAATTATCTCGCTCCGGGTGCGGCCGAGGCGCGGCGTGATGTGAAGTGCCCCGGCGGGAGGGGGCGGGGTGAGGCGGAGATGGGAAAGAGAGAGGCGTGGCGGGGGCGGGGCGGGAGTGGGGCGGGTTCGGGGCGGGGCGGGGCGGGGCGGAGGCGGGACAGGGTCGGGGTGGGGCGGGGCGGGGCGGCCAGCGATTTGTGCACAGACAGATGCATCGAGGGGACGTGCATGCGGCCGCCGATAGAGTTCGCGGAGAGCGGTGCGGGTGACGCTGCCTCAGCGATGCTAGTTCATTGAGCAGGGCCTCATTTACATTAGGTGCACCTCTAACGGCTAGCGGTTTGGAGATCCGTATTAAAAAGCTCTCAAGACAACCCATTAGTATTATTATCGTTTCTAAATTCCATTCTTATGCTAAAAACCGTGAACAAGACAATAATTAACCAGTCCTATGGAGAATAATTGATTTCGAAATATCACGTACTACATCGTCCGTTTATTATCATTAATTTGTTCTTTTTAAATTAAAATATTGCAATTACACACTAATCCAAAAAAGAAATCAAAATACTCTTTAGAATTATTTCCTTTACATTTTTTTACTTTTTGACGTACTACTTAAATAGTATAGAGCAAGTATTATAATGCTCTGGGAAAAATGACATAGAGCGCGCACAATCTCAAACTTTCGCCGCGCATACAGCCTACATTCACAATATTCATTATAAACAGTGTATTCTCTGTCAACCTTTAACGTAAGCAATACTTTACTATAGCTTCATCACTCCTTCAAATAGTATTTAACTTAAGAGCTCCTGAAAGTGCCGCAGTATATGATTTTCTTATACAACAGCACCTCATAAAAGCGTCCAAATAAGTGACAATACCAGTAGCAGTAGCAGTTTTTTTTCACTTACTGAATTTTATCTTTTGTGAAGTCAACAATGAAACTATGAAATGAACACATATGTGATTATTTGCATTTTCTTATTTTGAGGAAAAGGACTCGAACATACGTAGTAATCTTGCTCTCTATTATTTAGTTCTTCTTTCTATGACTGGTATTTCCACTTTTTTGACGTGAGGTTTTTCAAGTGTGTCTGTGATCACTGATAAATCTCAGATGTTTTAAACTCAATATTTTTTGGCGACTTTGTTATAATTTACCCACTGTTTATTAAGAATAGTAAATGACATTGATTTAAGTTCCGTTGAATAAAGAAGGAAAATAAACAATCACATTTAGACATAGGAGCAATGGAAAAGGAAATACTGGATCCCAAATTTTCCAAAATCTTACAGACTTACTGTGAATTCACGTCCATTTTGCGGGTTTCTTGTCCAAAATTATACCAAGAATGACGCATTGGGGATGTTACATTTCTTAGAAAAACGCTTTGGAAAGAAGATAATAAAAATACGACTAACAATAAGTCCCTTCTAGAACATGTTGAAATAAAAGAAAATGAATGATCTCTGAATGTCAAGGAACAAAACAGACTCATAACAAAAAAATAACTGAAAAATGTGAATGACGAAAATAAACATCTGAGGTTTGCATTCTCAACCTTTTTCAATATTCGAGGAATAATCTTTCGCAAATAAAACCTCAGTGAGTTTCCTTCCAGGGAAAAATCACGACTACAAAGCTCTCTGTCTTAATGGGCCCCGTCAACTGCACGGCGCATCCAGACGGCCTTCCCGCGTGTGGTTGCGATGGCGGCGGCGACTGTCTCGCGGCCGCGGGGCTGTGGGGAGAGGGCGGGGACCTGTGGATGGGGAGAGGAAGTGGGGAGGGTTAGGGGTGGAGGCTGAACGGGGTAGGAGGGTGGAGTGTAGGCAGGGAGGGGAGGGTTGCGCGCAATGAGGAGCGGATAATGGGGGGAGGGGGAGGGGAAGTTGGTAAGAGAGGGGAGGGAGTGGGCAAGGAAAAACAAGACTGGGGGGGCTGTAGGGGGGATTAGAATGTGTGCGAAGAAGGGAGGGTTGCGGGCAGGAAAGGGAGTAGGGTGGGGATGGGTCGATGGTAGGGGAGAGTTGGAGGTTGGGCGAAGATGGAAGGTTTCGGGCAGGGTGTAGGGTGTGTTGCGGGCGGGGAGAGTTGCGGGCAGGAGGGAGTGGGTGGAATAGGGAGGAATGGAAGATGCTGAAGTGTGAAAGGTGGGGTGAGGTGGTGGTTAGGGAATGCCTGGGGGGGATTGCGGGCAGGAAAGGTTGGAGGCAAGAAGAGTTGCAGGCATGGAGGCTTGCGCGCAGGGAGGATTCAAGGGTAGGGAGTTGGGGTGGGGGAGGGTTGGGGGTAGGAAATGGAATTGAATGAATGCCTTATTTCACGTGTGGCCTGCTCTTCCGTCTGACCACGCAAATTCCGTTACGCTTCTTTCACCTGCAAGGGGAGAAATATGGTATTACTTGAACGCCGAAACAGGCAATTTAATTTGAATTTAGCTCAGAGGCTTCATTTAGGCTTGAGAATCTTTTGCATGCAGTGAATCTATTACATGGGACAGACGGCTTTACTTCCCCTCCGAAGGAAGGCGTACGAAGGATTCCACGGCTTTGAACCCGCATACTTGGGTATAGCAGCCCGAGACGCTAGCCGTTACACCACCGCCGCCGCAGAGGGAATGGAGGGTCGGTGGAGGGGGCGGGGGGGCTTGGGGGGGCCGGGAACGAGACCTGTCGCGCGCACGCGTTGATTGAAATTCGAATCGTGTTTCGATCGTGCGATGCAATGCGCCGGTGGCTCCGCGCTGGGATAAGGGACTTCCCCGCCGCCCGCTGCCAGCGCCACTGCCGGCCAAATATCGTGTTTCGAATTAATTCAAGAGCGGAAGTCAGGCCAGGGTGGAGGGCGTGCGGCGGCTAAAGCGAGAGGGGAGATGACACGTGAGCTGGAGTTGGAGGGCAACAAATGACGATAGGAGAAGGAAAAAAGCGTTGCGCGCACGGGAGCCACGAAATATTAAAAAAAGGTTGATGAAAAGAAATGGGGAGAATCGGAGATTTGGAGATAATAAGCGAATGGGAACTGCACATGACGATGATAGAGCACAGATAAGTTAGGAGTCTTAGTAGGTACCTGGTGAGGCGCTGTGGATAAATAGAGGTTAAGAGCAACAGTCCAAAAGATCTCTACAAGTCAATGTCGGAGTGTAAAAGTCGAAGAATGAAAGGCAATCGACGAAGTGGGAGAAGGGGCGAAAAGACGAAATGACAAAAGAGAAAATTAAAATCTTCAATTCAGTAGGTCAAATGATCATTGGTATTTAGATATTTAATGAATCTCAAAAATCAGATTAACTGCATGAGCTATAAGGAGCAGAAGATCAGCGACGGTTTTCTGGACTTCAAGAAATCCAACACTTTTGCATCGTTGAATTACGAATGAAGGTACGAACGACCGCTTTAGAAATATTTATTAATAAGAATATCCTCCCCTCGCATGTAGTAAATAAAATTGTTGCCTCGACAAATGAACTACAAATTTTATTTTAGTAGTGAATGGTAGTGGCAAACACACAAATTCATTAATAATTACAAACTGAACCACTCGAACAATACATACAAAAGCTAACCACAAAGTCACCTTGTACAAATACATTCAAATTAGGTAAATGAAAACAAAATTGCCATAAATGTTCACGATACCCAAAAGATATGTTCTGTTTACCATGAATGTTTAATGAACTCGCAAATTAAAATTATAAATAATATTAAAAATTAACAGAATTATTACTAGTAAAATTACTTAGGGATTTATTTCATAGAAGAATTTTACAAGCCTTTCAGATGACTGGGGAATCGTCCTCAAATATTAAGAATTTTTATATTGAAACTCCCCGTAAAATGTAACTATTGAACAGTAATAATAAACATTCGAAAAAATGTAGTGACATTGGTATTGTTGACAAGGAAACCGATATACAATCAGTCAAAAACTACACAATGCATAGGTCGCTCATATGCATGTGGGAGGGCGAGGCGATCGCGCAGTTAGGGGGGGGGCGCAAAGCAAAGTGCGTGGGTGTAGGGACGAGGGGGGAGGAGCGAAGGGCGAAGAGCATGGGTCTAGGGACGAGGGGCATGAGGTGAAGGGCGAAGATCATGGGTCGAGGGCGAGGGGAGAGGGCCGAGGGCGGAGGTCAAGGAGCGAGGGGTGACGGGCGATGGGAAGGGGCGAGGGAGGTGGGGCGAAGGACGAAGAGCGTGGGTGGAGGGGCGAGGGGCGAGCGCGTGAGGCAAGGGCGAGGCCTGGGGGGCGAGGCGCGGGGGACGAAAGATGAGGAGGGTGGGTCGACGGTTGAGTGTCGAGGGGCGAGGGCGTGGCGTGAGGGGCGGGGGGCGAGGGGTGAGAGGCGTGAGGCGATGCGCGGGGGGTGAGTGGTGAGAACCGTGGACCGTAGGCGGACGGAGGTGGGCCGAGGGGCGAGGCTCGAGTGGCGAGGCGCGAGGGGCCAGGATCGAAGGTCGAGGGGTGAGAACCGAGGACAGAGGGCAGTTGGAGGGGGCCGGGGGGCGAGGTGCGATGGATGCGGCGGGTGGTGAGAGGCGTGAGGTGTGGGGCGAGGGGTGATGGGCCGGGGGCGAGGGCGAGGCGCGAGGCTCCGAGGCGGGGGCGCGAGGGGCGAGGGGCGTGAGCCGATGGCCGTTGGGCGATGGCTGACGTGCGCGGGGCGGGGGGCGAGAGCCAGGGCGCCGTGCGAGGGCGGCGACCGGCCAGCGGGCGTCGATGCGGCCGAGTGGAGGGCGTGCCGCTGCATGTGATCGCCGGGCGCCTCCGCTCGCCCTAATCGGAGTCTGGCGCCGCCGTTTCATCTGGTTGGGATCATTTGCGTTGGATCACCTGCACCGCGCGACGGAGTTCATTTGAAGTGAGTCGGGCGCCGAGAGATGACTCGAGTGGCCGGGGGCGATGTTTGCAAAGGCAGGAAAACGTAAGATTCGAGCGAACCTTGCGTCGAATTAGTGTCGATAGAGAGGGATTTAGCACCTGGTGAGCTAATCGCAGCCCTGCCTGTAGAGGTGTTTGGGATTCCACATTACGTTATAACTAATGAATTTTCAATTTAAACCAACGTTCCCCAAAGAGATCGAAATGGGAGTCGATTAAATTTTAACCCAACCATTACCATGGAGGAGGGCTCTGAACCCACCGATGATTATTTCTTTTTTATAGTTTATATATATATATGTATATATATATATATATATTGGGAGTTGAAAGCCATTAATTTATTCAGGTCGTGATTTATGCTCAAAATGGGTGATACGATTTATCACTAGTATTCTCTCTCTAAAAAGCACTTTGTATTTTGAAAGTTCCATATAAATAAAAAATTAATAATTCCGACAATAACCATTTCCAGAAGCCAAACTTTACACGTACACACTCAGAAACCTTCCATGCAATAAGAATACGGGCTTTGTTTACATTCTAGCATCACGTTGGCTGCCCTGCGAAGGCGAGGACGCGGAAGGCCCGCCTACCTGAAAGCTGAGTAGCTTAGGCGCCACGGCGTTGGTGTGCATATATTCTTAGACCAGGCAGACGCAAACCTCCCTCTCACGCTCAGCGGCGGTCACGTGGCGGTGAGCCGGCGAGTATAAAAAGAAGCCGACTCGCTCGCGCCGGCGGGTTGCGTTCTTGGAAGCATCGCGCTTTGCCCAAAATTCACGCCCCGGCTGGAGCGTGTCCGTGCGTTGCACGAGTGACGAAAGCCAGAAGTGGCGCGGTAGGAGCGTGCACTCGAGGCGGGGCCTCTTTAGTATCTGTGGTGTATCCACAGGAGTGTACGATCACAGTCATCGGTCGGGAAATGTAGGGAGCAGTTCATTTAATTATTTGTACATTTTTGTAAATAAAACCTGTATATACTTTTTATGGTCTGTGTGCTTACATCCATGACGCCACATCATGATAATTCTAAGACTAAATAGACCTTACATGAGGTTCTTTCTATATATGATTATTATGCACACGATAGGTTGTTATTGCATCGTGAACGAAGAGATCTGAAGGGCTTCCCCATCTCGGTCGTGTACGAGGAACGCAGAGGAAGGAAGATATATTTCTCACAAATGCGCGAGGAGTAGAAGTTAATATGAATAGTATAACTGAGATAATTAAATTGTTGGTTTTGTTTTATTATTAAAATATGCATTGATGCAGGGGCAGGTAATTTTCAATTCATAACTTTTATCTGTTTTTACTTGCCAATTTGGAAACTTGTTATACGTCATTTAGGGAAGAGGATTTCCAAGCAACCTAGTAAGAGCAACCTAGTAAATGGTTCAACCAAATGAAATGCATTTATTAATTGCTTTATTATAATGGTAAATTAATTCTCATAGTATTAGGTTTTATTTAATTACGAATAAAAAATGTCATATGTAAGTGAACAAAATGGTTTGACTCTCAGCTCTTACTATTGGTTACTACTTACACTTGATGTAGTAATCTCAAGTGAGAAAATAAAAGTAAATTCTTGGATAAAAAACTTAATGCAAAAGATATTTAATTTGTACCTACAACAGCAAGAGAGCATTTTTTAATGACATCGTGTATACGATTACGTTTCACATATGCTTCCATTGTAATGTGGGAATATTTCAACGTTCATAGCAATTTTTACATAACTTGATCTGGTTGACGAAATAGCAAAAAGACCGGTCGGGAGTTCAGAGCTTGACTCCACTGGGGCGGTGCCCCGCTGGTGGGAGAGTCCTGGTTAGGTGGAAACCCAACTAGCCGACGGTAGGTCGGCGCCGGATCTCGCCATCCAGCGGGGGAAGATCACCGCCATCTACCGAGGAAACATGCACTACACTTACGGGACTAATGAACAAAGCAGTTGACGCGCGGGGAAACACGAAAAAATCAATCAATCAAAACCGGCATACCGATTTACCTCGTGACCACAGCTCGGGGACTTCGTTTGAGAAGCCAGTCCAGACCCTGACCGCCGTGTTACATGGAGAGCGAATAGTGTTGAGGAACATTTTGAAAGTGGTACAAAATGACAATTTTCAACGGTAACCAACCCAACATAACGCGACGAAGGTGTACTAGATGAAATGTTTTAAAGAAATGCCTGCATTTAAATTTGGTATCTGCCTGCATTTAAATTTACCGCTAATATTGTGACGCAAACTAGTGTCTGAAGATCATTGGCTGAAGTCCAATACCATGCGTAAGAGCCCCTCCTGGGGTAGGCGAAAAGTTAGTCGGCCGCAAACTTTCAAATACGACAGACGTGTTACCTGGATGAGGTATAGTTCATGTTGTAGCTTGTAATGACACGTCCGTGAACGATTTCGATCAACATGGTGGTTTTGTGAATGTACTGTAATCAGGGAGAGATTCATAGAGCAAGTGAATAACTTAATTTTGAGAAATATTCGTGAAATTTGTGCGATTTCAAATTGCACAGAGTGACGAACACTAAATTATTTCAAAGTGCGTAAGATAATTCCGTGAGGGAAGGAAAACTACTATGCTAATCTTAAAATTACATATTGCGAGTGAACTGTAAGAAAATTTATTCTTGTAAGCACGCTATTTTATCAATTATCATGAGAACTGTAGACAACGAAGAGCATGTGGTTGCGTGAACAGAGTAAGAGCGACTTAACTGTAAAAGTACCGGGTTTGGTAGTGAAGTCCAAAAATTGGAACTATAAGCGAAAGTTGCAGCTATACAGATATAAAATATAGCAGAAATTAACTGTATTTTCCCAACAAGTGGTTGCTAGGACTGTAGGAACTACGAGTACCGACCACATGATCGCGTGATGGACTTTGTATTAGCGATACGCCGAGTGAATTATTGTGAATAAAATCTCCAGGATGTGACGCAGCGAGCGGCGAGTTGAGCGCCGTGTGCAGCGGTTCGGGCGAACTTTGCGTTGAGCACGGACACATCCGAAATGCACTGGAGGGGCGGTGGAGCCAACTGGCCTTCACGGCGTAGAGGTAAGTCCCGACGCCTTTGGGGGAAGTGGTGCAAGGCCACCTGAAGAACTGGGAGACACGGCAACTCCGGAGGCGAAAATGTACGGTAGCGAAAATGTTTTTTAAATAGGAGGGAACACAGGACTAGTATAAGAGTGTAGCCATTGGACTATCATGCATACTCCATTCTTCCGAATGAAGGATAATGAGGATCCTCACGTTAGGAAATAGTATTCACTAATCGATAAGATATTTCTATCAAGGTAACGAGTGTAGAAAGTTTTGAAAATTAGAGATATAAATGACATTTGAATCAGAAGCAAATTCTTTATTCGTATCCTCAATTCAAAACTCGTGTTTTGCAGAGCACTTATACGCCACAAAGGTGTGCTTTGGCGGCCTAGGTTAAGAATTAATTTCAGAGTTAGATTACCATAGCAATGTCAAGTAAACAAAATAATGCATAAATGACTGTTTACACATTGGCAAAGAATATTTATTATTGTTTGAATACATACCGTTTTTAACTTATTTATAGTCATACTTTATGTTAAAAACACAATTTGATATATTCTGCAGCTTTACTTACGAAAGAGTAATACCTTTTCGTAGAGATAAGCCAGCGTAGTTGTTTCATTTACCACTGTTACACGTTTCTGTTTTCCATTTTAAAAGAGTTCATACTCCTTCATATGAATCCTTTGATTTTTGAGGAAGTAAACTCTTAGTTGCAGCTTCTGCTTCCCCAATTTCAATCTCTGGAATATCGTACTTCATACTTACTTCGACAAAACCAGCCGCAAATTGTACACACTTTAACAATTGTGACAGTACTGACAACTTCAGAGGCGATAATGTAGAACAACATCTGCATCTGTACGACGAAACCGCATGGTATAGTTGAGAACTCTAAAAATTTAAACCTAAAATTGGGAGTTGAGTATACGAAAAATATTTGTATGCACCTCGGCCGAAATTGAATGATTTTGAACTCAGTTTACTAACCTCACTTCCGCTTCGCTCCGCCTCGGTTGGTAAACACATCATACAAAATCATTGATGTTTCGGCGTTGATACATAAATAACTATTGTGATGCAGACATGAGTCAAAAGGAAACAATTTTGATTTCATTAAATTGTTAATTTATTACCAGACACCTTTCTTGATTAGAGTGAGCCAAATACGGAAGACGTAGCCCTTGGCGCTCCCTTTGTCATTGAGGGGTATAATAAACTCGCGTCCATGCTGCGCCCTCGCGTTCGTGTGTCGCCTCTCGATGCTCGCGCGCCACACTGGATATCATCCACAGTCGAACTTAGTAACAGTTCGAACTGTGGCTATTTTGTGTCTGTAAATACAGGATAATTAGAGGTAACTTTATAATAGAATATTATTCTCATAATGTGTAGTGCAGTGCAGTGCAGTGCAGTGCAGTGCAGTGCAGTTAAGTGTAGTGAACGCGATCAATGAATTAAAAAAAAAATTAGTCAATATTTATGTAGCTTGTATTAAATTTTAGCATCACCGACATGTAATTATTGAATATCATGACAGAGTTGAAATATTTGTTGTAATACTTAATATTAGTGATAGTATGATTATTGCATGTTCGGCTTGTATTGTACTCCTTTATTATTATTGTTATTATTATTGTAATTATTGTTATTTAACTGCCACCGGGTCATACCCAATTGCAGTTCAGATAAATGTATGCAATTACTACAGGGACAAGGGGTGTAGTGGGATTAGAACGAGAGTGGCCAACCGCCCTCCATTCGGAGAGACAGTCCTTCACAGATCCTTCACCTTCATATTTTAAAAGTCCTTCTTTTAGTAAATTTTAACATTTTTTTGTGAAGTATTTTATCACGTGACTAACGTCTGCTTCGTTGTATCGTTCAATCTTTAATTTAGAATAGAAAACATGAATACCCTTTTTCTGAACGCTGACACACGCTTATATAATAGCGTCTCTAGCGACTAAAAAAAAAGAAGAAGAAAAGACGCTCAGGCCATCTTTATCTGCATATTGTGAACTAATCTTTTGACTTGAATCGCACATGGAAATAAGAATGAAATAGAGCTGATGTTAGACTAAATTAAATATTTATAAATAGAAATGTGTCGGTCCGTTCCTTTTTTGGTTTGTCGTGTGTCCTCCCTTTTACACGAAAACTGTTGGCAACCCTAATTGCGTCTGTTAGTGGATAGCTCTTTCTTGAAACTCATAATTTCCTTTAAATATATCCTCACGTAGCAAGCGTTCTCTGGAATTGCACTAAGAGCCGTGAATGAACCTAAACATTTCATTCGTCGTTTGCTTTTATTCTTTGCCCTTGCCACCGCAGGGGTTCGATTCGGCCGGAATCTCCTTTTCCAATCCCCAAACGCGACCTCCCGGAGGCGTCGCGCCGCCTGCAGATGCTCCAGAGCGAAGTCGCCCCTCCCCTCCGTGGCCTTTCTTTGATTAGCGCGGGCGGTAATCCAATAACCCGCCAACTGCCGATGCAAAGGTAACGAAGGAACGAATGCCGCGGCTCCCGTGCGGCCCGCCGCACTACGACCGCCCATGCAATTTTGAACAGCGCGAGCTCGCTCCACGGGCGAACACTGCGTTCCCTTGGGCCTCCCCCTCCCCCACTCCTACCCCTACCCTCTCCCCTCTCCCCTCCTCCGCCCCTCATCACCTCTCCCCCTCCACCACCCTCCTTCCCACTCCCTCCCCCTCTCCACCCCTCCCCATCCCCCTCCCCCGGCCGCTGACCTGCTTCGCCTCGTACCCAATGCGGGCGCGCGTGCCTCGGGGAACCCGCTGCCGCCGCGTGCCGTGTGCTGGGCCGCAGCACAGAAAACGCACAACGGCGTGAAATTATCGCGTTGGGGTCGAATTCGCAATGCTCTCGTACGCTCGACTTGGGGTTTGCTGCGGAATAAAATTTAACAGAGGGAGGGGTCGTTGTGTAAGATGCGAGGGCAGCGCGTTGTTAATTCGTAATGTTTCGGTGGTTTGTGACGTGAAAAATATGCTGTTGTACCGCAAATATAGTGATTCTCAAGAGTGATAAGTAGAAAGGAAAGGGAGATACTGTGTGATTCAATCGGAAACTTCAGTACCAAAAGTTTAAGTCGTTACGAAACTGCCGATTAGATGACAATGATCCCTTCTACTTCCAGCTGGTGACTTCGAGGAGTCACTATATTTAAATCGGACAATACTTGTGTGTAATACTACCTTCTATCAGTTGACCAATGTTGAAAACCCTAGGGTCCACTAGGACAGGAGGAGCGGGCGGTGCGCAATGTAGACGAGACTCAACTAAAGCTGAGCTAAGAGATGACAACTGCGGTACAATGACACCGAGTCTTAGGAATGGGAAGACGGCGTCGAAGAGTAATTTCTCTTGTTTATTATTTAGCATGATTTATTATTATTATTAAATTAAAATATTTTTCAGACAGTTAATTATCACAATGTTGTTTCTTTATTTTCAATTGCTCAATTTCTCATTTCGTTACTCATAAATCTCCAAATTGGGAAAAGAATTGTTAGATTTTTTTCGTTTTCAAGCACCTTAGTATTGACGTTATTTGCAAGAGTGCCTGATGGATAGATTTTTAGCATTTTAACTACTGTTTTCTATTGGAAATAGACCCCAAACTCAGAAAGAGTCCCGAATTTCTGGTACCGACGTTACGTAATAGTTACTATTTATTGTAGTAGATCAGTTATTTCAAAAAAATAGTTACATTCCAGTAAAGTATCTAAACGTCATATTTCTGCCTTTTCTCTACAATTATCTAGAACTAGAATTAAGAATTTAAAAAATTCTTCAAATTTGTCGAAAGCAACAAAAAGTTGTTTTCAAGTACAATTTACTAGAAAAACAAAATTTTGTTAATTTCGCAAATATATTTTTTAAAATAAGAACCAAAAGACAACGTTTTATTATCCCAACTTTTTGGTTTCAGAATACGCTTAGACTAACAGGCACTACTGCTACACTCGACGATTCTACTTTCCAAATGTTTCAATTTTTTTGTAATAATAGATTTTAGATAGAGACTTATCTCAATTTCGTAATGTTTGAATTCAGTTAAGAAAAGTGAATAATAGTTTTTGTATATAATAAAAATAGAAATACATCATAATAAATTTGAGATTAAAGAAATATCGAATAAATAAAGTAGGACACTAGGGTTACTTTATTAACCAATCGAGTATTGTAATGTGTTTAGATATGAATATCCTATAATGTTTTATTTTCTTAGTTAACTATCCAATGAAGCATAATACTGTTTTTTTGACTACTTATCCTCCGAAAGGTTTGCCCATATTTATGTAATACCGTAGAGAAAAGAACTATTCCTCCTTAGTCTATCGTAATACTACAAATAGCTGGAAATTTATTTAGTGCAGTAATGATTCCTCATAAACCTTTGGTATCCAAATGCTATGTAGTTCATATTTATAGCAGCAAACGCTGTCTCACCAGAGTTGTCAAAGATGAAACAGGCAGAGAAACATTGAAACCTCATCGGCAGTCAAACGATTGAAAAAGCAGAAACTACCCGATCAAACCATTTTTATCGTTATTACTTCCAAGACTGACAGCTTTCCAGATGAATTAAAGTGATGGGCATTTCCGTACTGCCCCGATTATTATTTCGTTGCGAGCCATTCAGTGCCCATTCCAGGGTCCCGTAGATGGGAGACGATCACGGCAAAGCGGCTTCACAGCCTGGGTGCTGGGTGCAGCGGTCACGGAATTTCTGCTGAAGGAGTTGCTTTATTTCAGCCCCTCTCCGGGCTTAATTACCTTTCGTTTTAATTTTCCCTTTGTTCGCTGCCTCCCTCTCTTCTTCACGGTGGGGCACCCTTGCACCCGTAAAGCCCAGGCTTTGTCTTTATCCACGGCCCCCTCTCAATCCACCCTATTTCTCGGAAAGTCTCTTTCATTATTTTTGAAAGTAGAGCGCAAAATTGTGAATTACTAATATATATGTAGGATTAGGTAAATGCCAGTTCGACAGAAGATCGATGAATTGTTTTCGGCCGTTCGGAATTACCGTGAGCTTTTGATGTGTTCATGAAACGAATATTTCATGATCAGGCTGTCAAATAAGCCTCGACCGTTGGACCTAAGGCCTCGACCGTGGGACTAATAAGCTTCGTAGTCCAGAATGAGGGGTGGATAAAATGTCGATATCAAGGAACGCGTTCATTTTTTTTATTTACAAGTAAATGCTGGACTAACAAACTATCATATATCATACTACAATGATCTAAATCCTGCACTAACGGACTTCTGATTTTCGTTAAGTCGCGTTTACACGTTGTGTAGTGTTTCTGTACGAGTTGTTAGAAGACGCTGTAGAGGTTTGATGAGATACAAATTCCGACTATATTCTGTACTGAAAAATATATGATCATAAATGAATGATTCAATATGTAAATCTACGTTATAATAAAAAGCTTAATAACAATAAGCAAACGTAATGTGACGTTTGAAGTATAAAGGGAATCGAAATAAAAATCACTATTATATACAAATATTTATGACACCATTTTTTGATTCAACGTTGCTCATTCGTCAAAGGAATTCATTAGCGCCCAAAGAGTATGCGTTCTAGGCACGTCTCTTGTCTCGGAAAGGAAGAATATATCCAACAGTGCATGGCGTCCGGTAGTGTCCTCTGCCGTCGATTACGCTGTCATCATTAGAGCGGCTGGACGCGAACGCGTTCACGGGAAACACCGAGCTCGTTTGAAGCGAGCGTTATTTTTATTTATTTATTTTTAAATTTGTTGCGTCTACAACTTGACGCAACGCGTCTCCAAGCCCCTTAAGGGGCGTTGAGTGCGCTTATCGCTGGGGAGTAATCATCCGTTTATCGGAGCATTTGGGGAATAATATTCCATTAGTGTTGCCAAAGTATGGCACGTCTCGTCGGTCAGTTGTCAATAGGACCATCAGGTAGCATCTCCTCGTACGCGCCTCCTGCTACTACGCGCTCCTGCGTCACTAGCCAGCGGCCAGAAATGGGAGGGAATAAGGATAGGAGTAGGGTTTAGGACACTTCACAGGGCTTGGACTAGCCCTTGTGAAGCAGCCAAACTCGTTTTGTTGGAATAAATTTTACATCAAAATACATGTAATTCGCGTTCACCAATGCAAGAATGTTACGAGCTTGTAGCAAGTCCATATTCCACCAGACGTTAAGCCGGATCGGAAGATACGAAGTTAAATACAGGCGTCAAATTTGAAGAGACATGGAAAAAGAAGTATATGCATAAAAAATCTGTAAGGAAAAATGTTCCTCATTTGATGGCTAATCCCAATTAATGTATTAAGTGCATGCTTGAATCCACTGAGTTTTTGTCACATAAAAGCAAGTTATTTTAGGCTTTTCTTGAATTCATATTTGTAAAATATTTTATATTACAAATGAGTAAAAGCACTTCAACTCAGAATATTATAAGATTGTCACCTGTTTTGAGCTTTTCTATGTCGTCTCTGTCTCGTTCTATCCACTGCTAGCAATTGTCTCGGAGCACGTTGTTGAAGCTGATCCCACGCAAAACTGGTCGAGGAACCTCGTTTCTTCTCGTTAATTCGTGACGTTTCTGAGAAGAATTTTCTGATTGGACGGTGCAATGAAGTGAATAACTCCGAAACGAGAGGTATGTAGCAGTGCCTTCTATCAGTCGTCGTAGGTGCTTGATCACCGTTTTAGCACTGCTGGGTGAGAAGCTAAAGTTTTACGAAAGCTTCATCTCGTAAACGCGAGATTGCAGTTACTATATACAGGAAGAGTCACGTA
Source organism: Teleogryllus occipitalis (assembly GCA_011170035.1). NCBI lineage: Eukaryota > Metazoa > Arthropoda > Insecta > Orthoptera > Gryllidae > Teleogryllus > Teleogryllus occipitalis. The sequence continues at coordinate 27,720 of BLKR01005601.1, read as the reverse complement.
ACTTTAGCACCTCCTGCAGTTTTAGAAAGGTTGCAGTTATTGCAATGCATTTTGCACGGAAGTGTATGAGAGAATGGGGCTAATTGATACATTTCTTTTTTATGACTTGTATTTTACGGCATACTGAGATAACTTTGTTTCTTCAAATGGAACTAATCATTTTTTATTCTATAATAACGAGCGTAAGAAGACAAATCCAGTGATATAAATATTTTTATATGTTAAATAAGCATTTTTTAGTAATTTTAATTTGTTTGCGCTCACCTTTTCTTGCTCGATCGCGCTATAGCAGGGACGCGCTGCGAGACTTTGTGTGGCGGACTGTTATCCGTTCAAAATATCCGTTAAACACGTGCAGTGGAGTGGCAAAAACATCAAAATGACTGAAAATAATGCTTATCTAGCACATGAAGAAATGTATGTTGTATTCGTCTCTTTGCGCTCGTCATGATGGAGTAAAAACTATGAATATTTCCGCGAGAGAAAACCGGGTCAATCTGGAAGAGAAGCGCGCGGGCCGACGCGGTGTGTGAGAAGGCGGCGAGTGGCCAAGCTACGAGCTGCGAATGGGAATTCGTGGAATTGCGAGAGCAGACAAATAATTGCGGTGGGTGGCGCTAGTGCTGGCACTGGACTGAAGGGCCATAGTAATGTTGGAGCGATGAGAAACTCGAGTAGATCTGAGGCTAGACGCGCGGGTAGCAGTGAACCAGTTGAAACGTGGTTGATGAGCGGCGTCGATGCGGGCGTGTCGACTGATTGGCTAGTGCGAGGCCCGAGGATCAAAGGCTGCGAGTGGTGGGCATTTAGAACAGAACATATCGGCGTCGTGCATGGTGTGAATGTGGTCGCTGTGTGAGAGGCAAAACTTGTTGGTTGGCTTGGTGCTGTGGAAATGAATGTATGCGAGGACGTGTGAGAAAAGTACGTCATCCCAGGAGGTCCTGGATAGTGCTGTAACCGAATCTGACGGTGACTGTGTCGAGGGCAGCTGCCTAATTGCACGTCAGATATTACGAAATCCTAACGGCGTAAGAGATCATAGTGCAGCCTGGCGGAAGGGGGAGAGGGCAGAAGCGGCGGTCAGGGCTGCGTCACCCCATCCGACCCGAGCGCCGACGGACCGACACGAGCACTCACGAAGATTCCGACGACAGAGATGCCTACAGAAAACTGATGTCGTACTCGATAAATACTGTTACTATCAGTGGTATTGAGAAATGGAGCGTGAAGGTCAAAGGGATGATTTCAATACCTGGAGGGAATGGTGATACCGGCAATGATTGACCAGGTATAGTGTAAGTGGTAATTATTGTGGTATGTTAGAATACTACGTGTATTTACACTTAATTTTACATTATTGTAAATAATGAAGCAGTATTACAATTACTATGAGACACTGGAACGTGTTGGCTACGTTGGAAGTTAGAAGTAGATATGTGTTATATATTTACGTTACATTAATTTTAGACTGGAATTCATGAGAATTATGGGGTATATTTTTAATTATGTAGGGGGAGTTCATAAATGATTAGTAAATTAAAATGCAATTTAATGACTGCAAGTTACTAAGTATAAGAGTTTATTCACATTGGCGAAAAGATTTATTTGTATTTGCAATCCCAATTATATTATTGTGTTATATTTCTTTTTCTTTGTTCTCCGATTTTTTTGTGTATTCCTTAATAAATGTGTTGTGTTATTAAAAGTAATGATACCAATTTAATACCCGTAGAGCCTCAAAAAATGTTTTTTTCCCCGAAAAGGATTCCCTTTGCCTTTTATAACAATAAAATTGTACAGGTATTTTTTTTATTATAATCGGCTAAGAGAGTGTGGGGTTACATAATTGACGCTCGAACAGTGAGAACTGTGTTGAAGTCTTAATTTGTCAACTAAAGTAAAGCAAATTTGCTATCCCTCTAAGCGCAAAACCTGATTTTACAGTATAAATATTAGAAGTGTATCTTAAATACGTAGTGTGTTCTTCAGTATTTCAGAGTGTGTTTGTAAAATCTGTCTAAGTTCTTTCTAAGTTGTTATTACGGTACGGATTGAAAGGCCCACGTAAGTGATCAAATAGCGACCGCAATGGTTATGAATAGGGCTGTGATTTATATGCATTTGCATATTTTTTCTGTTAACTAAAGCATCCCGTTTCAAGAAACTGTTTACGTTTTGAGGCATTTAGAATCAATTTAAGCAATATTTATTTCGAATATTTTCGCATATATCAGAATTGCATATTTTTGCATATATCACCATAATTGCATATTTTTGCATATTTTGGCCATATTTGCATTTTTGTAGCATATTTGCGACATCATCCGCGAAAAGAGCATATCCACCCCTCATTGAGAGGTATTTCAAATGATCAATGAGTGTTCTTTGGCCGCGGAGTTCAGCATGACCACGTTTTACTATTTCTGTTCGATGGTGCTCCTTATATGTTAAAAGCAGGGGCTGCGATAAAAGTTTTTATCCTAAACTTCATCTAACTTGCCTTTGGCCACAAACACAAAAATGTGACCACATACATAAAAAATAAGAGATAAGATAAGGACAGTGGAAATGGACTACATGAGACGATGCCTACACCTTTCTCGCAAGGAAAGAGTGCGAAATGAAGAAATATGGAGAAGGATGAATATAATTTGTTCTATTACGAAGACCTTGGAAAATAGAGCACTACAATGGTATGGACATGTTCAGAGAATGTCAGAAAACAGATGGCCACACAAGATCTTAAAATGGCAACCACCTGAGAGACGGAAAAGAGGAAGACCAGTTTTAGAATGGGAAAAATACATCCAGGAAGCTATGAAGGATAGAGGCCTCAAACCACGAGATTGGGAGGATCCAGAGTTCTGGAGGGTGAAAACGGCAAGCTCCTAAGGGGAAAATGCCGAAGAAGAAGAAGAAGTAAATCAATTGCATTCAAACTGTTTTTATGCATTGATTAAATATTTGTCAGGCCTTTTTTGATTGCTTAATTTCATTTTTTCACTTTTTATTATTTCTTCTTAGTATTATTTTGTGATATGTGCATATTATATTTTCATTGATATTTCCAAAATAAATTTTTATGTAAAGTGCGTAGTAAATAATCAACAAGATATTTTTACTTTGTTCTATTTTTTGTAATGCCCTCAACTACTAAAAAGTGCAATTTTCTATTACGTATTCGCTTCTGTATTTTAAATTCTCTTTTTAAAACACTACTCGTAGCATTTGCTCGAGCTCCATTAATACATTTGTAAAAAGAGAAGTTAGAAAACATTCATACCAGCTTGTCTCTCATTCATGGAATAATTTCCAGTCTCTCTCAAAGTCCGCCGTTGCACGTTCAAAGAACAAAACTTCAAAAGCTTTCTAAATCGCGAGATTCCATATTGTAGAAAAATAAATAAATGCACTTGTGGATACGGATTCTATTAATGTGATGTTACGAAATTACGTACATATTACATGCGTACTTACTGTTCTCTGTTCGTAGCGTTCTGAGAATTGTTCTGTACGTGGACAGTCAAGAAGTGTAGGTAAATGAGATGCATTATTGTCGCTGCTAATGGAATAACATGCTTGACCTTTGGAATCATGGACATTGATTAATTTTCAATATGATGAAATAGTGTTTTCTTACGAGGTAGAAAATTCCAAAAAAATCCTACTTTCCGTACTTAACAAACCCTCTTGCAAAAAATTGAAATAAAAGTATAGTGTTAATGTTTTGAAAGTACCTTATCAAATATAATTAATATATTTACAAAATAGTTTTGAGATGTAAGTTTGGAATTATAAATTTTATTTCCGTAATGTTGTTTAGTGTGGGGCGTCAGACGAGTACTATAATGGTGATTTTTTAATCTCTGCTATGCAAGATCTCAATAAAAATAAATTTTCTCCGGGTACAGAGAGAACTATCTGTAAAAGTAATTTTTACATCTCGTTACATCTTACTTGTTTATGACCAATCTTATAAATCATGTCCGAATGATTCACATTGTGTCCGAAAGTCAGTGTAGCAATTCACAGTGTAGGTGTCATGTAACCTTCGAATACATTATTTTCTCTACAATTCTTAAAAATCTCGAAAACGCATCTTAGTTGCTAAACGACCCCAGACGTCTTTTATAATTTTTGACAATTTTATGAAATTTTTTAATGTTTCCGAAAAGATAAAAAAATAGTCAGTTCTCTACCAGTAAAACGTAGAGACGACCACTAACACTGGATTTGCCCCAAATGGTGAACAGGAAGTGGATCACGGTCTGCCGCTCGAAAATTATACAATTTATCATTAGCTGAATGTGGCGTCGCCAACGCCTTAAACTGTTTTAATTATGCTGACGATCAACTTTTTCCTTCCGAGTGATCCAAGCCCGGCACTGCATACTAGAAACAGCCGCGTCCGGGCGATGCAATCTCTAGCGTCTTGTGCCATTTATCGTCTGGGTTCCGTCGCATTGGTGTCACGTTCAGCTGTCTTCGCAACTGCCAACGGCGTCGATCGAAGCGGTAGCGCTGGGGCACGTGATTTGCACGACCACCGCTAACACGCAGCGCTAAACTCTCAAAAACACAACTATGTGAGATTTTCTAATGGGATCCAAAAACAAATCACTTCCCCAACGGAAAACAGAGACAGGTCGGATGACACTTTATTTGTATTGTGTGGTGGACGGGAAGAGGTCTCACTGTGAGTGACGGATGGACGGAAGTTACTGGAATACTATCTAAGGATCAGGCGCGGCTCGTCATTAAAGGCTGTAAGGCGGAGCCTCTCCTACAGAAATCGCCTCCAAAAGAAATTAAAAAACATATTTATAAATGTATTTATTTATTAATAATGGCTTTCTGAGTTATATTATGTACCAATCATATTAAAGTTTGGTTTTTCAGTTCGATAACGGCCGTCCGAAACGCATTTGAAGCTGTTGACAGGGAAGAGAAAAGCGTTAGGCTCCCACTTCATTCCGCCATAAGACCTGTTTAAAACGAGGAGGCGTGACGTCATGCATTCACTGCACAGGCTTACCGGCGGACGAAAGCTGCGGCCAGGCAGCCTTGAAGGGTGGGGTCTAGGGTCTGAAGAAGGGTGTGCTCACCAGATAGCGTTACTATGCAGCTCAGCGAGTAGCACTGTGCGTCTCTAGTTTTCCCAACATGCGGTAGGAGCGCATGTTGGAAAAACTAGACTCTCCTCTAAGCCTTTATCATAAGCGCGAAGCATTTCGGGGCTCTAGTCTTCGTGATCGGAAGATATAGAAATGCAATGCATTCACACCCTTCCCCATTTAGAAAACAACGAGCCGCGACTGGTAAGGATAAATGTGGTAAGGGCCTCGGCCATGGATTCGAGTGGGCCGAAATGTTCCAAGGCTTTGAGACGCCCAGACCGCAGTGCGTTTGGGGGTGGAGATCTTGTTCGCATGAGCGGTGGCGTTGGCCGGGGGCCAATCATGATAGCGTAAGTGGCTCGGCTCCCCTATTAGTGCAGGACTCTCCACCGCAGCGCTCCTCAGGGAGCGGCGCGTCAATCGATACGCATCTACAGCGCTGCCTCCCTACCTCAGGTGTAATAAATGCGGAGCCATCTCTGTGACTGAAGTGAGCCCCGTCCCCTTGGGGCGGCATTTTAAAAGGTCATCTCCTTGGGTTGTATGTGCAAGCCTCTTGTGCCGTTTCTTTGGAGCTCTGGCTTTGAGAGGACATAGATGTTACAAGAAAAAAACTAATATACCGAGAGCGGTAGATCAGTGCATCATCCAAATCACTGCAGCGCCTCTGACCGGGAGATCCTAGGTTTGAGTCCTGACGACAGGATTTTCGACACTAGCTTTTCAGCTAGAGCGAATTCAGTCGCTGTCTAGAGAATTCTAGCGGTCGGCTGCTCTGATCGGTAGTTTTCGGTAGTTTCTCCGATGGGCACCAGGGGAATGCCGGAGCAATACCCTACCAAACGAGCCACGGACAACGCGTGAACTGTCCATCCTTTTCCTTGTCCTATCCTCTCCCCTTACACACACACTGACACTAACATGCACTACACTATCACATGTTCCGGGAGAGCTTACAGCTTGTCCCGACTCTGGCGGTGCCACGTTGGTGGGAGATATCATGGAAGCCTCTCTAGCCGACTATAGGTCGGCGCCGAATCTCGCCATCCAGCGGAGGAAGATCACCGCCATCTAGAGGAAAAACGTGCCCTACACTTACAGGACTAATAACCTCGGTAGTAGGCGCGCTCGGAATCACTAACAACCAAAAAAACCACCCCTCCGCCGCGCCCCGCCCCCTCCATTTATCCCACCCGGACTGCCAACCGCCACGCTCCGCCGACACTTCCCGCCCCGCCAATCGCCCCCGATGGCCTCGCCGCCCGCATGGCGCCTAGTTAGCCGCGCGGCCGCCAGGGAAGCGTGCGGTAAAAAATTGAAAGGGCGACGCCGCTGGGAACGCGGGCCGACCGCGCAAATATTCCCCTACGCAGCGCCCCGCGGCGGTACCTGCCATTGGGCAATTGGCCCGCGGACCCCCATTCGTCACGGCGACAGTCGCTCTGCGGTCGAAGCCCGGCGGCGCCCTGCCCCGCGCCACTCCCACGCTCCCCGACATCCGCTCCACGCCTCCAAACCAGTCCCCCCGCCGCGCCCCCGCGCCTCTCTCAAGCACCCCGCCCCGCACCACGCCTCCGAACCACATCCCCGCGCCACTCCCCGGCGCCACTCTCACGCCCCCGACCCACGCCTCCGACCATGCCACCGAACCACGGCTCAGATCCACGCCTCCGAACCACGCCTCCGAACCACGCCTCCGAACCACGCCTCCGAACCACGCCTCCGAACCACGCCTCCGAACCACGCCTCCGACCACGCCTCCGGAACCACGCCTCCGAACCACGCCTCCGAACCACGCCTCCGAACCACGCCTCCGGAACCACGCCTCCGAACCACGCCTTCCGAACCACGCCTCCGGAACCACGCCTCCGAACCACGCCTCCGGAACCACGCCTGAACCACGCCCCGAACCACGCTTCCGAACCACGCTCGAACTGGCGCCTCCGAACCACGCCTCCGAACCACGGGTCAGATCCACGTCACCGACCCACGCCACCGACCCACGCCTCCGAACCACGGGTCAGATCCACGCCTCCGAACCACGCCACCGACCTACGTCACCGACCCACGCCTCCGAACCACGGCTCAGAACCACGCCTCCGAACCACGCCTTCGAATCACGCCTCCGAACCACGCCTCCGAACCACGCCTCCGAACTACGCCTCCGAACCACGCCTCCCAACAACGCTTCCGAACTATGCCTCCGAACCACTCTTCTTGTTTCAAAAGTTTAGTAAAATGTAGAAACGCCACGATTTTAAAATTTTAATGTCTTGATTTAGCATTAAAATAATATTTTCCCTTTTCCTGTGTACAATTTTTTTTGTTTGTAGATCCTTCTTCAGAGCCCGTGTTTTCTTCACAATTGATTCTACGTACTTCACACTACTTTATTCTGATATATTACCCACTCTTTATACCCTTGAAAGGCTCTTGCAACTGACTGTTAATTGAAGTGAAATTGAGGCGTTGTTTTGTCGTATTTGTTTATTTCAGTAGAAACGTTTTTCGATCTTCAGTGCTACAAATAATAATAATAATAATAATAATAATAATAATAATAATAATAATAATAATAATAATAATAATAATAATAAATATAAATAATTGAGACTGTGACTGTGATTGTGATAATTGTGCCTTTGACTGTAACTGTGATAATTGTGAGTGTGATTATGACTGTTAATTTGTATCCTCTGTGTCATCACACTAGTTTTCTTCTGTTCTGGTAGATAATTTCACATCATGCGCTCAAATAATTCAAAAGGCAGCTTCATTTGTTGTATATGTTCTTGCTACAGTTTACGACATACAGTTTAAGACAAAATTTTTTCAAAATCCTCTTAACCTCATAACAAAATGAATACTGCCAAAGAGGTTTTATTATGTCGATATTCATTTGTTAGAATGAAAAAAATAACGAAAATAGTATGAGATTTCTGGCAATCTCGTTGTGTAAAAAAAGCCTTTTCCGTGTAACGAGCTTATTTCAAATACGCTTAATAGTGATCTGGATTTTGTGTGTGTTCTAATCTCTATTGATTGTTATGTTTCTAATCGCGCCAGGTTTTTCGGAGATTAAGAAAGGTTTTGTCGGTATTCTCATGCACATTGCATTGGGTATGATACTTAAGTATTATTACGTGTTTGAATATCTAAATACACCATAGGAAATAAAAACTTACTTCGTTTTAGTAGTCTGAAAAGTATGGAACTACGTGATGCCCTGAATGGACCACTTTATTCTTAGAAATATTTTTTCATATATTTTACTGAAATTGGTTGAGAACGAGATAAGAGTATATGTGCTGTAAAACCACATCGACATCACATATTTGGGGCAACATTCCACTTCGAAACGTGGGCAGTTTGGAACTCATTGCCTGCTTCCCGTCACCACAGGCGGACTTACTTTCCGCGCCGCTCCGAATCTCGCGATAACTGCACCTCCCACGCACGAAGTAGCGAGAGAGCGGATCTTGATTGATAGCTGGGTAAAACGCATCTCGCGCCGCTGTAAATCCACTTTATTGCATTGCTTCCCGGGGCTGTAAAGATGGCGCGCAGGGTCCCGGGGTTCTGGGGGCGGGCGCCTCGCATCCCAGCCGCCAGGCGGGGGAGGTGATCGATGATTCTTAAAGTGCCGATGGCGAGGCGTTCAGATGTCGAACACTTTTGACTGATAGTTCCTGCGCATATTTATGCCTTGAGGTTTTAGTATATCTTCTGAGAAACTTCTTTATATTCCGGTTAAACTTTCACCCATATGTAATCAACTTGTTTTCGATTCTTGTTATTCATAACCTCTTTCCACACTAATTATTCTGTTGATATTGTAAAAAAATCATTCGTTATATTGACTTATACGTCAATTATTATCCGCATTACTCATTATAAATATCATCGTATTCAAGCTTCCAATTTTTGACTTTCTACGTCTATTTATCAAACTTCAGTCATTTTCTTATTTTCGTTGTCTTTTTACCACTGGTTTAGCTCTTCTAAATTATTCATTTAATTTTTTCTATGTTGTCCACAATGCCTGATTGTCAATGGTTGTTGGCTTATTTTATAAATTTATTTAATTTTGTTTCATTTACATTGCTTTATTTAGTCCCTTTCTCTCCTAATTTAAAATTTATTCTCCACATCTTTTATTGATTTCTTTTCAGCGAGGTAAATAATCCTATTTCTATGTTTTATTCATCTTTAACAATTTGTATGATTTTTTTGCAAATTTTGGGCGAACTTTAGCATATAATAGTGTTTCCTTGTGATTTTAGGACTTCGTAATCAGTTCCCGATCAAGTTGTAAATACCATAGATATTTTGTGTATTAATGAATGAACTGAAATCGATGGATGAGTTGACGTATTGATGAATAAGTTGAAAAATACTAAAACGTAAAATAAATAAAAAAGGAAAATTAGATAAAGATGTCGCAAAGAGAGTAAATTTTTTCTTTATCATGTTACATTTTTCTTTTAACATTCCGTACAAATTGTTTACATTTGTTCTGTAATTGTACACTAACATTTATAAAATTAAATTAAATTACATATTTGCTAAGTCTTTATTCTAGATATAGATATAGGACCATTTTAGATCTAAAGGGTTTTTATACTTTTTTCCATACTCCACTTCTAGAAACTGGAAGTTTGCCCTCTTAGCTCTCTTGACATTTTCCTTGGAGCAAGGTGCATCAAAGCTGAACCTCGCCCTGCCTCCACTTCCCCTCTCCCTGCCCCTCCCCCACGCTACTGGAGCAGTGGGGGCGGGGAGGCACCGACGCGGAGATTTTTTCGGCCGTTTCCTGAATAAAAAAGCAGGAAACACCTCCCAGATGAGCACTTGAATATATCATTCACTTAAACGAAATTTTTCATCCATTGCTGACTCGTCAAATCTGCCGCCCGGGGCTCGAAAAATAAAATAAAAAAAGTGAACTGGATGGCGAAGAAGAGGTCGGCAACGCGGGTTCAGGGAATTGAAACACTGCTGCTGAAGATATTTTGAATTTGGAATGAGAGCGCGACGCGAGTGCGGTCTCGGCGGGGGGGGGGACGAATCGAACGCTCTCATCTGCATGCAATTTGTTTCCGTGAGAATGACTGCGCGCTGGGGAGCCGGCCCTGCCCCGCCCGCGGCGACGGCGGCTGGTCCACTGGCGAGCGGAAGAAAGGGAACGGCCAAGGGAGGGAAGGATTAGATGGTGGAAAAAGAACGCGGGAACAGAGTGAGGAGAAGGGGAAAAGAGTCTGATTGATTGTTAGTGATTTCCGGCGCGTCAAGTACTACGATCATTAGTCCCGTAAGTGTAGGGCATGCTTTTTATCGGGAAGTAACGATGATCTTCCTCCACCCAACAGTGAGATCCGGCGCCGACCTACCGTCAGCTAGCGGGGTTTTACTCAACCAGGTATCTCCCACCAGTGAGGCACCGCCCCAGTCAGGACAGTTCTAAGCTCCAGCACGCCCTCCTCGGATGTGTGGAAGTGTAGTGCATGTTAGTGTAAGTGTGTGTGTAAGAGGAAAGGATAGTACAAGGAAGAGGAAGGAAAGAACGCGCGCAGTTCTTGACCGTTTGTTAGGTACTGCTCCGGCATTCGCCTGGTGCTGATCGGAGAAACCACGGAAAACTACCGATCAAAGCAACCAGCCGCTAGAATTCTCCTTCAGATAGCGACTGAATTCGACCTAGCTGAAAAGCGTGTCAAAAATCCTGCGGCCGTCGGGACTCGAAGCTAGTACCTCCCCGTCATAGGCACTGCAGTGACATCAGTTGATGCACTCCCGGTGAAAAGCATTTGAGGTGATAGGAGGGATGGCGTGGCGGTATGTAACAATGCCTCACTGGTGGGAGGGACCTGGTTGGGGAAAAGCCCGCTAGCCTACGTGTAGCACCATCCAGCGGAGGAACTACGCCATCACTTCCCGGATAAAGAACATGCACTAAACTTATGGGACTAATAGTAGTAGTTATAGCTCTCGCAAACTCTATAATGAATCAACGAATTTGTGGAGTGACTTAAGAGCAGTACATGTACGATAAAAAGGGCTGTATAAGTACTAATTGAAAGCGAAAGATAAAAGGAACGCTGGAAATGAAAAGTATCAGAGGCGGATGACAGATATAAACTACAGTAATTGAGGATCAGAATGGAATGCATAGAAGTGATTTGGATGTACTACAGTAATTGAGGATCAGAATGGTATGCATAGAAGTGAGTATTTTAAATGTGTTTTTGACGCATTGAGGAATATAAACGATGCAGCGAAATCTCAAAATCGACTGTGGATCATAGAGCGTTTTAATTGTACTTTATGATACAGTCTAGAGGGTTGAAATTGAAGGAAATACATAATACGAGTTTATTAGGTGAGTGTGGTGTTGACGAAATTGTTTTAAAAATATTTTCATATATTAAAAATGTGTACAATGCAAGTTATGAGTAAAAAGAAGCTTTCGATATAGAATAATGTTGTTCTTCCATTCCCTGACAGAGTACTAATTTTATATTGTTTATTTTCTACGCAATTGTGTTGCACTGAGCGCAAGCGGGGCGTAGCTGGGAGGGAGGCGGTGATTCTTGAGCTCTCTCCTGCCCTTGGGCCACTCTCGCTCATCATAGTCGCTTAATTTCAATTACGTTATTTAAATTACTTTACAAGGGATGTCCCTCCATCATCCGTTGAGCTCTTGGATCTAAAGCTGAGCTGCATAGGCGATAAATCTCCTTTGGTCATGTGTGTTCCACCTTAATAGCTAGTGAATCTAGTATCTTATCCGTGACTGGCAGAAATTAAATAGGTCTGTATGCTTTCGAGTCGATCGATGGCTTATTACAGTAAACCCTCGTTAGTACGAACTCGCTTGAAACGAAATTCGACGTCAAACGAGCAAAATTTGGGTACTGCCAATGAGTTGTAATAATGAGGATATATATAAAACTCGGTTAACACAAATGTTTATAACAAGAACACCGATTATTTCAATCCCTTCCAATTCGTGTTAACGAGGGTTCACTGTAGGGTTTCTTTTGCATCCGGGCTACTTTTGCAATTTTCCAAACGTCCGGTCCGCCTTAGTCACTGTTTATAAAGCTCAGGTATGTGAGTGCGGATATATGGATAGGGAATTTTTATCATATCTGGGTACAATTTTTCTCTACCGGCTGGGGTGTCGTTTTAAGTTCCGAATCTGTCTGTTCTACCTAACTAAATAAAAGTTCACCAATAGGCATGGGTAGCGGTGCTGCTTCCATCTTTTGCCTTAAGTTGACTTGCTTTGGGGTTGCAGTTTCATCATTATCATTGGCGAGCAGCACAGCTCATACATGAGATATTATTTCATACATGAGATGTTATTCCATACATGAGATATTATTCCATACATGAGATATTATTTCATACATGAGATATTATTTCATACACGAGATATTATTTCATACACGAGATATTATTTCAAACACGAGATATTATTTCATACACGAGATATTATTTCATACATGAGATATTATTTCATACACGAGATATTATTTCATACATGAGATATTATTTCATACATGAGATATTATTTCATACATGAGATATTATTCCATACATGAGATATTATTCCATACATGAGATATTATTTCATACATGAGATATTATTCCATATATGAGATATTATTTCATACATGAGGTATTATTTCATACATGAGATATTATTTCATACATGAGATATTATTCCATATATGAGATATTATTTCATACATGAGATATTATTCCATATATGAGATATTATTTCATATATGAGATATTATTTCATACATGAGATATTATTTCATACATGAGATATTACTTCAAAATCAAAACAATACTCACAACATATGACTGTAATTTAATTCAGACCCTGAAGATGAAAGTCAATGACCTTCGAAACGTTAGTCTCTAAAAAATGTAAAAAAAATACAATAAAAATAGTTATAATATAAAAGTCTGCTTAGAAAACCAAAGGACCTTCCAAGAATTACAAAATTAGAGAAATTGAAATGTTATCTGGGAAATAGTGATTGGCAGTAGTGGGAAAAACATCCAAAAAATCAATCATCCAACCACGAGAATAATTGAAATTGGGAAAAGTTTCAGTTGTGAAGGGAGAGGCACCGTTGGGAACGAGTATGGCAAAGCGGGGCCAAACAGTTGAAGGGAGGGGGGAGGGAAGGGGAAGGGGGAGCGGAGGAGCAGGGTACGGTAAGTGGGACGAGAGTAATGGTGAGCGGAATTCTAGGGTTTATTCTCCCATTTGGTTTCTAAAATAGGCCATTCAGAGGCAAAAATATGGATTATAATGTTCTGAGTTCGCAGTATTAATTAAGTAATAACTGTCGGTTTTAATTCAGGCTGTTTTATTTATACTTTTGTTGACGATTAGTTAAAGCGAGTTTTGTCACACAATACATGAAACGAAGAAATATAATGTTATACAATTGTTATCCTACCGGAGCGATTCAGTGCACTGGGTTCTGAAAATTATTAATTTTTTTTAGATTCATTAAAAGTATTTTTCATGTGTAGAGTAAGGTTGATTGAAAAATGACACGCCCATAATTTAAAAAAATCAAAATCGATAATCGAATGTTGAATGAGCGCTTTTATTGTTTTTAATATTCGGTATTTCATAAATTAAATGGCTGACCCACATTGAAACGCACGGAGAGGGCTATAAAATGTACTAAAAAGTGTCTCAATTTTGGCACCAAAAATTTAAGTTGGCATAAATGAATTAATGGGAAAATACGGTTTACGTTAACGGCACGAAGGAAGCCGGTTTCAAATAATCAGTAGTGATGAGTGAATCTGGAACTATTTGTGTTACAATGAGTAGCTCTGAACTAATGATCAGAGCACATTAATAACATAAATTTGTTTGAGATGATTGGACTGTGAAACAATTTTTTAAATAACCCAAATAATTAAAAGAATATAAAATTCTATTATTAAAGTACGAATTAGATATTGTAGGCTCTAATGTTGAAATAATCATTTTCGGACACTAAAATTGTGTTTAGTTCTTGTAATATTGTAAAATCATGGTACAACTTTATAATCACATTCGAGTGTCTACGTCAGAACATGAAAATGAGCATTTGTAATTCCTAAAATCCTGATGTGCCGAAATGAGCAAAGTGGAGGGAGGCGCTAGATAAGGGGAGGTGCGGGCGAGTGAAGCATACAGCCCCCTCCCTCTCCCGCCCCAAAATAAGGTCCAGTGAACCGGGTCGCGGGGCGAAACGGGTCAGTTATACAAATTCACGCTCTTCCGCCTCATGAGCTCTATCAAAAATTCGAAGAGATGAACGAAAATGAGAACTACGCCATTCTTTTAAGCATCACTGATTTTATCCGTGGAAGAAAATGAAAATATTTCAACATTTTAAAAAAAAGTTTTTTGTTTCATAATTTGCTTTAATTTGAAGCAGAGATCAAGCCTTCCTTTCCAAAGCCTTTCTTTATAAAACTGAGCTTTTTAAAACATTTCGTTTAGTAAAAAAATCACCACCTCCAATATTGTAGTTATAGGAAGACTCAAAACAAATTTAAGTTTCCCAATTTTTGAAAATTCAGGGATTTCAAGAAAAACGGGCTCTGCAACATTCTTTTCAGCGTCCTTTACGCTATCAGAGGTCAAAGTTTGTTAAACAAATAGAACCCATTTTGTAGAATGTTTTGAAAAACTTTTAAGTCTTCATGCAAAGAACCCCCACAAATAAAAAATATCTGTTTTGAACTGAAATGATCTTGAGGTTATGTAGGTTGGTGAAAGAATACCAATTTTAGGCAAAGTCAGCTCAAAGATTCTGGCGCTGAAGGATTCTGACATTGACCACAGACGTTTAAACAGAATGGACCGAGACAGTTTTTTCGTCAATCGATATTTTGATATTAATGACCCACAAAACATGGATTCTGGTTACAGCAAGGGTAGAGGTGTTACTACTACGTATTAGAGGAAATACTTTACTACATATGGGAACAAGGTAATAAGAGTTTTTGTGCCGAGAATTCGTCGTTTTCCGGTGCACGCTTACAATACTTTGTCTTGGTAAGAGAAGATGAAAAAGTGTACCGTTCGCCTCAGGGAGGTGGGGGTGGGCGGGGCGGGAGGCGGCGGCGGAGCGACTATTGATTGTGGGCGCCGGCGCTTAGCATGCCCCCGCGGCGTCGCCAGGAGTCGATACAAAGGGCGACTCCGGCGCCCGGGCGCACATCACTCACGGCCTCGACACTTGAGCCCCCAGCGGACGAGGTGCACGAATCTCCAGCTCCCACGGAGCTCTTGGCCTTATTGCGAAACGGACTGAGAATGCAACGCTCGGCAATGGTACTTTTCAGTAGTTTTCTTTGTTATTTAAGGTCGCATCAACATCTATGTCATTAGCGACCATTTTTGGAGTTAACGTTACGGTAACTGTGAAGATGAAATAATATGGGGATGATAAGGGGTGAAAGGACGAACACAAATACAACCATGACTGATGCGGGACTCGAACCCGCAACCCTTCTGTTCGAGATCGCTACAACACTACTTTCTTAGCGATCTCGGCCACCGAATTGGCATTTTTAGTAGTTTGAAGCGAGTAATTTCACACAAAGATAACAAGAAAAGGGAAAGAAGGACAGCCTCTCTTGTCTGTTAGATGAGTATAGCTCTGTGTTGTACAACTCCACACACATAAATGTGGGTTTTCACTGTCCCAGGGTGGGCGTCTGACCAGTGGTTCTTACCCTCCTCCGTCGCGTGTCTCCAAGTAAACCGTTGGGTGTGAATTCGGATACGCGATGCCCAAACCCGAGAAGGGCGTTACACACACAGAGCCTGCATGAGGCGTCTCAACAGCCCCAGACTTCCAACTTCCCGGGTTGATACCGGCGCTGTTGACGCCAGTCGCTTCGTTCGGAATAAATCTCTTCTTAATCCCTTTGAGTATCAGTCACGGGCACGAGCCCAACTGGGGGCACGGAGCCTCCAAGCCGTCTCCTCCCAGTGAGCTTTGACCATTAGAACAAAATGAATGCGTATTATAAAGCGTGCATATTTGTAGACGTCTCGTTGATGGCGGACATCAGCTAGGTCGAATTCCGCCACTGCCTCAGGGAAAAAAGTCGAGCAGCCGGCTACTCCCGCTTCAGACTCTTTTCAGGAGTGAGTTTAAAGTAGAGCGCGTAAATTCAGTGGAAACCCGTGTACTCTGGTCGATGGCGATTGCTTTGGGGCGTGTAGCCTCAGCCGAAATCAAAGTTGAGCCCATCGGCCCTGCGTTAAAGGTCATTGATTCGAGCCTTTGCGGCACTCGTCTGCTTCAATAACTATTGACAGTCGCGTACCAATAACGATAACTTAAACAAACGTTCTTCTTCTCACTTTGTTTAGGAAATTGCTTACTGTGTCACCATAAAGACCTTTTATTATTACAAACTTTCTTAACCCCAAGTGCTAGTTTCGCCTTAGAACACTTACAGCCGCCATACGTGACTCGGTGTGGAAAGTCCAGTATTTTTTACGTGTTCTTTAATGTTGCCTTTTTATTTCAGTTTCTCTCAATGTAGATAACCGGAACCACGCGTTGAACGTTGTACTAGTTGCACCGTTGCACCACTCTTCACGAACAAGATATAGTTATCTGCGTGACCCCGCATCTGCTTGCAAGAACTGAAATTTTCAAAATATGTGTGACCTAGTTACAGCACAAAAACTGAAATTATTTTAACACATGTTGATTGAAAATAATTGTAATATACTGATGAATAGATAGGGTAGAGTTACTTAATAAATTTGAAAATTTTCCCTGGAATTATTTTTTAGTATCTTCTGAAGTCCTCATGTCCCCCCTTCATTAATGATTTTCAGCGGAGTCAGTGAGCGTAAAGGCATTCCATGACGCATTGAGAGTACCAGTGATCGGGAGATGGCGGGTACAATTTCGGGAAGGTGCCAGGTCAGTTTGCAGAACCTGATAGAACCACACTCGTAGGTTGACTTCTCTGATCAATCTTCTGCATGATTTGCGAGATGATTTTAGGTCATTGTAATGAACGTAATGCTCATTTGGACAGTTTTAGTTGAGGAGAGGTGATAGTTATGTATGTGAAGATCATATACAAGACCAGTGAAAGTAAGTATAATAGGGGCAAGTCAAATGGGTTGCTAACATAATGAATAAGGTGTTTATGTAATTCACTTCACTTTAATTCACTTTCACTATTCATTTTCACCCTATTGATTAATTTCCTGTAACCCCACACTAAGCCATGAAAGGATGCAAGACCATTGTTCGGAACAAAAAAAAACTGTTCTGTATACAAAGGAGTTTGCCAACGTCTGCTCCGTGTACTCTTGTACTAATTTTATGTTTGCGATCATATCTCTTTAAATAATCTTATTTATCTACCCTTCATTGGATTTCCTTCCATGCAGAGTAACCAGTGTACAATTTATACGAAGCGTAAATCATGCCTTTTTTCTTCTGTGCACTAATGATTCCCACTGTGCAGGTACAGTATTTTCCTCCCTAATGTAAATTTTGCCGCTGTGTTTTCTTTCTAAGCTTTTTCATGTCCTATTTTGTGCGGATCCCAATATCTAGCTCCGCGTTTCATTACTGGTCTAACAAGCGAAGTGTACGCGATCTCTTTTGTTTTCGTATTGTATCTTTAAGATGCCTTATAGCGAAATGCAAAGAACTCCAACTTTTATCCACCACATAGTTCGCTTGTGCCTCCCCCGACAATTTCCTATTCAGTAGGATGCCAAGATATTTGTAATGCCAGGCTTTCATTTAATCGCTTTACTTCTATTTCCATTATTCTAGTCATTTTTTTAGCGTTTTAGCAATCATAAATTTTATTTAAATAGCTCTTTGGCTGTAACAAATCATGTATACATATAAAGCTTTATTGGAACAAATTCACATTACAACAAAAATTTGCATTTGTACAAAAAGGCGTGATTCAGTCAATTCAATTAATTTATGAAATTTTGTAGAGAAAAATCAAACTTATACTTCTATGTACATGAAATAAGTTCTGCAAGCCATAAATTCCTTTCTCTCTCTCTCTCTCTCTCTCTCTCTCTCTCTCTCTCTCTCTTTTATTCTCTCTCTTTTTCTCTCTCTTTCTTCTCTCTCTTTCTTTCTCTCTCTTTCTTTCTCTCTCTTTCTTTCTCTCTCTTTTCTTTTCTCTCTTTCTTTCTCTCTTTCTTTCTCTCTCTTTCTTTCTCTCTTTCTTTTTCTCTCTCTTTCTTTCTCTCTTTCTATCTCTTTCTTTCTCTCTTTCTCTCTCTTTCTTTCTCTCTTACTTTCTCTCTCTTACTTTCTCTCTCTTACTTTTTCTCTCTTACTTTCTCTCTCTCTTTCTCCTTCGTTATCCTCTTCATCTCTTTCTCTTCCCCTACTTCCTTTTTGCCCTTTCTCCCTCCTTACTCGTTTACTTTTTCTCTTTTTTCCTTCTTACATTTCTTCCCTCTTATCGTTTTCTTTCTTCGTTCCCTTCTTTCTCATTCGTTTTCCTCTTTATCCATTTTGCCATTCTCGTTTTAACTTTTTCTCCCTCAGTTGCTTCATAGTTCTTTCCTCTTTGAATCATCTTCTGCATCATGCCTAACGCTAACGAAGCATGCGGGCTTCTGATGTATTTTCATCTTCGTGGATAATAAACTGAGTTGCAAGGAGACAGAGCAATATAAGCGAGTTCAGGTTGAAACGTGCGAGTCGTAACTTTTTGAATGGAGCAGACGGGCGTAATAAAAACGAAGAAAATTTTGCGGGTTGAGGGGTTAACTTGCCAATGTGAGCACAAGTAGACTTTCATAGTCTGTCATAATGAAATTGGGGGCCATTGAGTAGCAGAAAGAAATCAGGATTCAGAGAGGAAAACAAAGTGCGGTCGTATTTTGTGGTTCTACAATCTCAGAATAAGTGCTACATACTTTAAGACATGACCAGGGTTGCGAATGGCCACCTTTTCCAAGTAACCATGAAGTGGGAAATTCCATGTGGCAGAGTTGCATGCGTGGCATTTGCCCCTGCTCGCTAGGCAACCCCGAACGCAGAGGTTCGTGAATCATCTTTGCTTCGTCGGCACGTGACATGGCACGTGAACGCCTCAGCAAAACGAGTTATCTGGAAAAGAAAGGTGAATGTCATAGGTGCAACTACGTTTTACGAAATTTCTCACTGCTTGTTTATGGACGAAAGTTTGTATGTGCGACCCCTCGCCTGGGCCTAGATGTTCGTGGCCTGTATTCCGAGTGGTGTGAGGAAGGGAGGGTGTAAAGGTGTCTTCCAGAGGGCGCGCGGGCGAAGGAGTCGCCGGACGCGACAGGGGGCGTGGCAAAGCGCGCAGTGGTTGCGGATGGGAGACGAAGACACTAAGAATGAGATTGATTGATTCATTGATTGATTTTTAGTGATTCCGGGGGCGTCAACAACTACAGGCATTAGTTCCGTGAGTGTATTGCATTTTATTTCGGAAGGTGGCGGTGATCTTCCCCTACTGCATGGAGAGATCGGCACCAACCTACCGTCGGCTATCGGGGTTTTCCTCAACCAGGTATCTCCCATCAGCGGGGCACCGCCCCAGCCGGGACAAGCTCTAAGCTCCCGACCGGTCTCCCAGAATATGTGGTAGTGTAGTGCATATTAGTGTAAGTGTGTGTGTGGGGGGGAGAGGATAGGACAAGGAAGAGGAAGGAAAGATCGCGCGCGCTCCATGTCCCGTTTGTTAGGGTATTGCTTCGGCATTTGCCTGGTGTTGATCGAAGAAATCACGGAATACTACCGATCAGAGCAGCCGGCCGCGAGAATTCTCCTCCAGACAGCGACTGAATTGGACCTAACTGAAAAGCTATCGTAACAATCGTAAAGACCGCTGACGTTAACAATATATGTAATGCGGTAAATACGTTTATTAACGAAAATTTTAACACCAGAATTGATACAGTAAAGCACCCCCCTCGTGCAGATATCTCAGCTGAGAAAATGACCAAAAGTACCAGAAAAAAGAGAAAACATCGTCTAGGTATCAGCAATCAGGAGAATAAATCACAATATTGAGCAAATTGTCTTTACGTAAAATAATACAACAAATATGCTGGGTATTTTGTCAGAATACAGTTTTTCGTTACAAATGACACTTTTCTCATAAACTATTAAACCCATTTTATTGATTCTTTTATAGATTACTCAACTAGACAACGTAAAGCTGGCGATCTACATTTGTAAAGTTGGCATTATTTGTTTTTGTTTTATAAATCATTTTGTCATTAAATTTTCAAAAAAAATGAAGGTTCCAGAAAAAATGTTTAGTTTCCTGCTAAGTAATTCTTTTCAATGTAAATCAATACAACAAATAGTAATGTAGAGTAAATGTAGAGTAAAAATTTCAAATCGGTATCGTAATAGTTTGTGAGATAATTAGTCATCAATATTAAGAAATTAACATGGGCAACATAGGAGGGAGACTCTCATCTTAAATCAAGTAAAGGAATGTGTAAGAGAAACTTTGTTTACTACATATAAGAACAAAAAAGAGGTTACATCTTGTGATCAGGCCCCAGCAATAAGAGATTTTCTGTCGAAAAATCTCCTATTTCCCACGCACAATTACAATATTCTCTCTCTTTTTCAAAGTAAGTTGAGGACATAAAAATGTATATTAATAATAATAATAATAATAATAATAATAATAATAATAATAATAATAATAATAATAATATAAGGATCAATTAAATTTAGTCTTGTTTGCAACTGTTTCATTAATGGGTGGTTTTCCCCTTGTCACGTCTCTAGATCATAAAATTTTTCGTTTCTCTGTTGGTATTTTATCAATTTAATATAAATGAATTTGAATATTATTTTCACATTAGAGCATTGAAGTCCACGCATGCTCATTTGATTCACACTGACATTTTTTACTTTTCACTTCTAATAAGGTTTATCTCTTCACTACCTTTCCATTATTTTTACATATTTTTGCCTGTATAAATTCGCTATTCTTACAGTATTAATCGCAGAATGCATGAAACATATCTTAAAATTCATCTGTGGAAAGAGTGCTATTATTTAGCCCTAGATATTTCAATGTTGTGAGTTCAATACAATTTTTAAGTTGGTTAACAAGCATTAAGAAATATCTTAAGTTAGGTCTGCATTTGTAACTTCTTAAACTCTTATTAATCTATCTGGAGAAAAGTATTCACTAGATGGTGAAATTTGTTTAAGAAGTCACAAATTTGAAAACCAAAGACATATGACATTTGAACATTACTGAAGAAATGCAACGTTGGAGATTACACATTGGAGGTACACATTAACCATTTTGTATAACTGTAGAACGGCTAGCACACGTTTCTGATCATGTAACCACTTGAAAAACACATTCATTCAATGAAATTCTAAACCGGTAAGGAAACTTTAAATTTTTTAAGTTCACAAAACAAAAAATTAGGTTATTACCTCACATAACTTAGAAAGTAGGATGATAAATAGCCAACATTTTAAAACCCACAGATAGTCATGTTTTCAAAAAAAAAAGTGTTACATTAAAAATATACCTTTTTTAACAAGAACAATTCATTTGGCAATACATATGATGAAAGAAATTTTTTCAATTTTCTACTTAAAATTGCCTTCAATAGACGTGATGTTCGAGAACTAAATGCGTGACAATTTAGATTAAGGGTGTTTTATTTTAGCATTGTTTTGAACGTAAGTTATTAGTTTTCTCAGGTAAACACGCTATTCTTAACACTTGTTTCAGAAGTTTTAACACACGCTTGAAAACCACTCCCTCAGCTCCTGCAGCCCATCCAAACATAGGACTCGCCGGTCAATTGTTCGGCTGGTTTGTCCTTCCACGCAACTCGTGCGTGCCGCCCCCGCAGTGTCCTCAACATGACGGAGTAAAAGTGCCATCAATTATCCAGGGCCGCCTGTCGCCGCGCAGGCGGGTAATGAGTGGCGAGCGGGCGCCATAATGGGGCGCCCGCACGCGACATGCATTGTTGATACGGGCGGAGCACGGCGACGCGTCTCGTCCGACGGACGGACGGACGGACGGACGGGGCTCACAGGGCCGGGGCGGGCCGGGCCGATCGGTCCGCTGACGAGAATTACTTTCTCGCTACGGAGTAGGGAGCAAGTCATGCAATGCTCAGCGAAAAAAATAAACGGCGAATTTTGGGCAGAAAAAAAACTCTTATTAGGGATCTGGTAAGGAAAAAGTGGATAAATCCAGTTGCTAAATTTAAAAAGAAATCTTGTAACAAGTGTTCCACAAGGATGTAACACGTGGTGAATCCACAATCCATGTATTGTGGGTTCTAGCTACCGAGAAAGCGATTGACGGCAAAACGTCTGTCTGTCCGTCCGTCTGTGAACAATAGCGACTAAACCCTTCAGCCGATTTTCTCCAAAATTGATGTTCCCCAAACGCTCTGGCTGATGGTGCGATCCCTTGAATTTAAAATTGATATTTTAATTTGGGTGAGTACTTTACATGAAGCTCCTACAACATTTTCCGAATTTTCCAAGAAAGGCTCCATGTTTTTTGCTTAAATTTTATTTTAAGATAGTGTAAAGAACGTTTAAAAGAATGGTTTAGGTCTTATGTTCGTTGAAAACCCTGATTTTCGAAAATTACAGAAGTTCAACATTTTTTGCCATCTTGCTACAACTACAATTATGAAGAAAGTATTTTTTTCTTAATAAAATCTGTTCCTTAAACATGGTCTTTAAAAGAATATTATGTATAATTTCTCAAAAATTTCAGTACTCTTCGCGTAATTTTGTGTGAAAATATGGGCGAGAAAGTACCTACTGTTTTAGCATATCTAGCTTGTTTTGTTTTTAAGAAACGGTTTAATCAAATGCATAAATGAAACACGTGTAGAACGCGTTGTACAGAAAGTCATATAATAAATGTTACACCTATACTGATCATCTTTTCCCCATGTTACCTGCAAAACGCCAATGTACAATGAGTTCACTAATCTGCAGAGGAAAATATCACATTTTTAACTCCGTTTTATGAAATCTATCACTAAATTATCATTGGCAAAAAGTAATCATTTTCGATTCCTCCACATGACCTCGAAGTATGCAGCAGTTATTTTGAGACTGTGTGATAAGCAAGTTCAAAAAAGGAGTTCCTGTTTACGTAGTTGAAATAGCTAAGAAAAAAAATTTTCTGATGCTTTTTTATCAAGTCGACGGCAATAATCCAGTTTTCGGCATCCACGATTAACGTTATGCATTACTGGTTTCGGGCAACACAAAGATGCGCATATATTTTACGTCAAAAATACAGATAGGGCTAGATGTACGATTGTAAAGGAATACGTGGGTTATTGAGTTTCTAAATAATTTAAAAAAAATTTCGATAGCAGTTTTTCATAGACCCAAGTCAAAGGTTATATCATCCCGTCATCATTGTATTCAGACAACTAGCTGGTGTACCCGGCGTT
This sequence comes from Teleogryllus occipitalis, assembly GCA_011170035.1. Taxonomy (NCBI): domain Eukaryota; kingdom Metazoa; phylum Arthropoda; class Insecta; order Orthoptera; family Gryllidae; genus Teleogryllus; species Teleogryllus occipitalis. The sequence goes on along the minus strand of BLKR01005601.1, from coordinate 4,095 downwards.
GCTCGGGTTTATAGTAAATTATTAGACAGGGAGAGGAATTTCATTTTTTCATACTCTGCGGTGGGGCCTACTATCTCTTCTGTTGTATCCCTTCTACGCCCTGCTCCTCCCTGCCATGCTCTGCAAGGCCACGCTTCGTTAGCCCTGTCTTCTCTTCATCCCCATTTGGAAATTTCCGGTCTACCTCGCTCACTTTTTCACAAAAAATTATATTTTTCTTATTTGGGCTTCCAGCTCCTAAATTTTCTTCACTTTATAACTAAAAACAATAAACAATTCTAAACTACAGAATGAAATACTTGTAGACTCACGTACATTTTGTGTTTTTTTTGTGGAGTTTCATATATTACTTCCAATATTGTCAATAAATTGTCACATTGTAAAACTTACTCTATTTTATATTTTGTCTTCTCTCGTATTCTTAAACAAATATTTGAAATTGATCTGTCAAATCGTGACCTTGAAGGGACTGACTGTTTTAAGCGAAGTTTAACATGCCAGAGTTCTCGCACGGAGACGCTAGAAGATAGATATGGAATATGAATGTATATGTCAAAACGTAATTGCGAATCATAATCATAAAAGTAAATGAAAGTATCAATATTGAACGTAATTGCCAGTATTTATAATTATTTTGAAGACGAAAAATCTATATAAGTTTAAACTACGTGTAGAATAAAAATTATTTTTTACGTAAATCAATTAATCATAACATTGAAGCATGAGAACAATACTGATCCATCAACATGTACATTATGGCTACACACTAAATTGACAATGTTCTTAACAAAACCATATTAGCTTCATTATTTGATCTGAAGTGCTATATATTAATGATCTTGAAATGTGAATAACAGAAACCAATTCATGCGTTGGGAGCAATTGCAATGCAAAATAATAGCACAGATTAGTCTCAATATGTTAGTGATCATTGCTTAATTACATACTACTGCACTAATCTTCTGCACATAATGAAGAAAAAATCAACTGGATGAAACCAAAACATACAAACATTTCACATTTTACCAATTTGAACATGAGAACTGTGTAAATAGTCAAATTGTGAGTGCTATTGAAAAGCAACCCTACTACGTAGAGAATTATTTACATTTGCATCCCTCCTTGCAGTATTATTTTCAATAGTGCGAGTGAGTACTTCAGCAAGTCGCACTTCTCTTAATAGCCGATTCAAAACGTTTATAGACTGCCCATCTATTCGCACTTGTATAGTCTGACAACTTGACACACGCATTGTTTCAAGAAATTCAATGTTTACAAATTTCTGTAAAAGAAGAGGTTGTTTAGAATGTATACGATATCTATATATAATACATTGTAGATTACTGTATATTCTGTACTATATATTATTGTACATTGCACTGTCTCAACCTACCTCAATTTCTGTACAAATTCAAACTCCAATGTTTTATAGCCACTTTGTAAATACCACAGATTAAGGATAATTGATGTACCTTGTCATCTTTACCACTTTAGTTACTGATTTCTTCCAAATATTCCACCAATGTTCAGAACTAACAAATCACCACCGTTCATACAATACATACATTACCACTCGCGCAACTTTTTCTTAAACGATAGATTGACGAAATGTGGGCGGAGTGGGGGTATTAGTTACAAAGACAGCCACTAGAGTATTTTCAGTAATGCCAACCTTTGGTAGATGAAAGTCAAACCCGCTATGTGTGCGGCCAGGTCATCGCTCTGGGTAGGCAACAGCAGGGACAGTTGATAGGAGTTTTAGGTGCCTTCTTTGAAGGTCCTGGACCTGCCTCAGACATTTCTTTAGATAATGGTAATAAAGCTGAACAGAAGTTCTCGACTATGAAAGCAACTAGCTTTGACTAGCTTCTGTTTCGCGCCAACGAAGTTCTAATGCTGGGAATATTGTCATCAGTGTTCGCTGCGATCTTTTGCCTTCAGCTGTTTTTGGCTCCAGGGAGGGGGAAGCAAGGTCATCGTTCAAGAAAAGGTGCGCGAGTAGAGTCCAATGAATCTCGTAATAATTCTGGACATTGATGAAACCAGTAGTAGATCTCAGACGTCATCCTCTGGTGGCGCACGAAAGCTAAACTATTGACATTGATGCGCTCTTGAATCTGTGATGTAAGCTATGCCAAAAATGTCGAGAAAAGTAGTATTTTGAATATATTACAGTTTATGGTTTGTAAATCATAGCCTATAGTACTCCAGACCTTTCCAAGGAAGTTAGCACAAAAAGTTTCATCGGCATTGGTTCAGTAAGATTCAGAGATTATACCGCGTTGGAAGACAACGCACTTCTGTCTTTATATATTAGTATAGATGTAAAAATTTCAACTCATTTTACACTAAAGTACAAGATCACATATCTAGATAACCCTACGTCAAAGGTAATTCTACTTAATGCAATAGCCGCATTATACACGTGTCTAATTATTCATAAGCTTTAGCTATTTGTCAAAAGATACTCGTGCTCCGCCATTTTAAGCACGGGAAGAGACTTCGCGGCGGAGGGGTAAGACCGTACTTTTCACTGCTGCAGCCACGCTCAAAATTCGGCTAATCCACCTGGAATTGATGGGTTTCTGTAGATTTTAGGGGTTCTCCCTTTTCATACACCACTCAGTCCTCCATCATCATTCATGTCGTGTCATCTACAATCATAATAACCACCAAACCATCAAGCCATTCCTTCCTCTTACGAATTAATTGATTGTCTGATGTGGGATTGGGATAAAATGAGAGACACTAACAGATCTCTCGACATGTGTGATGTATAGTGCATGTAAGTGTGTGTGTGTGTGTGTGTGTGTGTGTGAGGAAAGTGTGTGAGGAAAGAGAGGAATTATTGCGCGGGCGTCCGTGGCCCGTTTGTTAGGGTACTACTCAAGCATTCATCTGGTTTTGATAGAAAAAAAACACGTAAAACTGTCGACCAGAGCAACCAGACGCTAGATTTATCCTCCAACGGCTGATTTCGACCTAGTTATTAAGCTAGTGTCGAAAATCCGCCACCGTCGGCTTTCGAAACCTAGAATCTCCCGGTGCGATTCGCTGCATAGGCTGCGTGAATGTTCGCTCTCAACTACATATCCGGTTCAAGTGTTGACCTAAAAGTTTGGTTTTGACATCAAAATAAACCATACGTCTGGGGAAGGGCATTGCCGTCGATCTCTCGAATACTTATGTGCATCAACTTGTCGCATTCCCTCGATATGTTCCCTTTTCATCCTTCCGTATTTTTACTGCGACAGGGGAAGATCAAGAGCTGGATATCACGCGGACTGCGAGAGGGGATGGACCGGGTGAGAGAACCGTTGCCAGGCGGATAGGAGGACGATTCACACCGAATCCCCTTTCCGTGATACTTCCTGCACCTTTATCTCCAGTCCATGATTTTATGCGATGGTGAATTTCACGTGATGCACGAACGGTGTATTCTCTACAGTATCAAAGATAAAGGGCAAGTTGTCGGATGATGTCAGAGAACATGTCAATTCAGCTATGCAACAACGTACATGTTTTTGGTTTCGGTTTTCTCATCATTTCACTCAGCCGTTTCCATCCATAGTTTTTACTTTATCGTATACATACGTATCTAAGGAGTAATATACGTAGTATAGAGAAAGTTATGTAATGCTACGGAAAAGAAAAACAGCGGATTTTCGGCAAAAAGAACCAACTCTCATTGCCGGCCCCTGATAACGAAAATGTGGATATATCCAGTAGCTAAATTAATACGAACTGAGAGGGGAAGGACCGGCTGAGAGGAACCGTTGCCAGGCGGTTGACTCACACCGCGCCACCTTTTCCAGAGTAACACGTGCAGTAGCCAGAATCCCTGTTTCTTGGGTCCGTGATACCGAAAAATCAATTGACGCTAAAACGTCCGTCCGTCCGTCCGTCCGTCCGTTTGTCCGTCCGTCCGTCCGTTTGTCCGTCCGTCCGTTTGCCCGTCCGTCCGTTCGTCCGTTCGTCCATCCGTCCGCCCGTTAGTCCGTCCGTTCGTCCGTTCGTCCGTTCGTCCGTTCGTCCGTTCGTCCGTTCGTCCGTTCGTTCAGCCGTTCGACCGTCCGTCCGTACGTCCGTCCGTCC
>BLKR01005600.1:0-76589 GCA_011170035.1 Teleogryllus occipitalis | reverse complement strand
TTGCAAAAGTTTGAATTTTTCTAGCGTCTTCTCACAACTGAAAAAATTGCAAATTTTTTTGCGAAAATTGACCAATTGAATAACAAAAAATTAAACTAATGTTAAAACGATAATAATATAGAAGGTGTAGCATTACAATAAATACTATGAAAATCGAAAACAGTACACTGATTTTTGGAAGGTTCAGATACCTGTAAATGCCTTTTATCCTAAACCACAAATGTTTGGAATTGATCAATTTTATCAATAATCCTGCGATATTTAAGAAGCTATTTAAACAGTAAAAATGATAAAAAATGCCTTTACATATTTATGGGCTTTAAGAGTGTAATACAAATTTATTGGGGATCCTATTGTATTTTATTTCAATTATCTATGTCCCCGTCTGAAGTTGGGACTCATGGCAGTTGCTTAGGCCAAAGGACGGCCTTGCGAACAACTAGAAAACTCTAGCAGTAACTTCTACGAATCTAATACGAACGATATGTTAGAAAGAATAAAGATATCAAGTTTAGAAATTAAGAATACTCTTCTTATTCCCTTATATTACAAAAGTTCAAAATGTTAGCAACTCCCTGATATTTAGAAACAAAATAAAATGGCCGTTTTTGTAAGCTTATAAAGTCTTCGTACACACCTGTTGAACAAAACATATTACGTTATTTAATACTGGGTATGAATTCCATTTGCTTTGATTATTGTCTCTAGTCTTTGCAACATAGATTTCAGCAACGTTGCCGTAGTCTCAGGGTCAATTAAACTTCGGTCTCTCAGACCTCTCATGTTAAATATTTTTTTATTAGACAAACTGTATTTTCTATTTTCAATCCCATAACTGACCACATATGACCTACGGGGTCATATGTGATCAGTGAATGTTAGGGAATTTAAGACGTGAATGAATTTGCTTTATTAGTGTTTTAAGGTAGCTATGATCTAGTGGCGCCTCTAGGGTGACCAGATTAGTAACCAGGGAGAGCACCAAATATAAGAATATTTACCGCTTAAATGTCCGACCTATTTTCATTACTGAACATTTGATTGATGCACAAGTCTGGTCCAAGGGATCCCAATTCTTTTGTTAATATTCTGTCTTCATAATTCAAGTTTCTGATGGGTAAATATATTACTTTATTCATGTTAAAAATGGATGACGATATTCATTTTGTTTTGTGAAATTTTTAATTTAAAACACGTTTACGAATTCTCGTACAGATCAAAATACAACCAATTTCGCACAGAAGCATTGAGGAACAAATTTTTTAAACACCGTGCTAACATACGTTCCTAACGTGTTTGCAAATGTCAAAATTCAGGCAGATACATGGCGCGGTCGCACATGATTTGTGACCGACGAGTGCAATAAGCTCACATAATTCTCTCTCACTTTCTTCCCTACAATGAAGAAACCATCCTCGTGTTAAAGAGCCAAGCGGCGGCCACAGGCCTCCTGTGTCCAATGCCCTGTTGCCAAATCCTGAGCTGTTGCCACTTGCTCGGTTATCGCTTCCCAGCTAGGATAACAAAAATTACACTGCTGGCTTGAATAGCCGTTACAGCTTTCTTTCGGAAAATGAGGGTTTCAGTGCAGCTGGTAATTAGTCGATTCTCAAAAATATTTAATTGAAAAAAGCACCTACCATTGACGCAGTTATTCACTTTCTATTCATCTGATTACCAATACAAACAATAAAAAAACGGTCTTATTTTCTTGTTTTATTGGTAACGGTTACGTAATAACTTACAACTTTTATACTACTAACACTTCATTCTTCTAATAAACCTAAAGAAAACGACAGAGACACAGCTGAGAGACAAAAAAATATATAATTATTGAAAAGCAAAACGATATATAAAATTCCACGTCTACAACTGATTTCAAAGTCATTTGTCAGATACATACTCTAATGTACAGAATAAAAAATGAGTAGTGCAGGCTAGGATTTGAACCCGAGATCTTCAGCACAAGAAGAAGCCACCCAACCAAATACGCTAAGATATTGTCCTTGGGTAGGTCACTTATGTAGTGTTTTGAATATTACAATGTTCTTGATGCCAGAAAATTCTTTCGAAAAATCGCAAAAGCTACTGTTTATTTCAGACAAAATTCTAAATAAAACGTAGTTTAAAATTTAGTATTTAAAACGATTGCACTTGGAAATAAATCTCCAGCATGTGTATTGGTGGTGTTCGAAAACATATATTGTCACTATATAACTCAAACTTTTGCGAAAAACACTCATATTTTAAGAAACGTCCACATGAGATGATTTGAAAGACTAATAATGAAGAGCAGATTACATTAAGAAAGAAATATGTATAATTATCTTTCGTCTAACGCAGTGTATTCTTCAGACAACGTTCACAGAAGTAACGAATAGTACACAGAAAACTGCCAGAATAGCAAACATTCGTTTCGGTACATTTTTCAGTTTTAGAGGAATATCATTTTGTCACTCAATAGATCTTCATTGTATTAATTGTAATAATTAATTAATTGTATTGTAATAATTTTTTCAAATATACGATTTGTCCGATTTGTTACACACGATTCAAGCAGGAAGCTTTAAGTTAAATTTACTATGCGCATGAATAATATGAAACAATTGAATATTTGTAATATTGAAAAATTAAAACATTGTATGGAAAAAGACTTACAATGTTTTTAAGTACACGTTGCAAAGGTTGCGATAGCTCAGTGGCATCGTTACAGTTTTCCCTGTAACGTTACTGACCGCGAGGCCCTAGAGTTCGAGTTCCGACGTTGGCGAATGTTCGACTGTGGTTACATATGTAGGTCGAAAATCTTTGGAGCCGTTTTTAAGAAAAGTTTGAAAATGCTTCCCAGGGGCTTCAACTAAATTACCCCAAAATTTAAAGAATTATTTTCAAAATCGCAGGGCCTCGATTCGGGCCAGATCGTTAATGGAAAATTAGTTTTGACAAAAATTCTACGAATAGTTTACACACTAGTGTTCACAGAGAAACAGACAGACAGACCAGCGGACGCATGGACGGAAAGACGGACGTTTTGATATACTAACAACACTCTCTTGGTAACTTAAGACCCCAAAACGTGTAATTCCATTAAATTCTCGACATCGATTTACTGCAACATTACATACATACCTCTCTAAATATTACTTTTGTTACTCCGAATGTTTACTAGAAAGTAAAAATAAATATATAAATAAATACACTTTCACACACCACAGAGTAGGTTACACGCAAAAAGAATAATTACAGCCCGAATTCCTGCCCGTGAGAATGCAGTTCTAATGTTATTTCATAAACAGGGGGTCCCACCAACTATGGACCACCCCCACAACTTCTAAACGGTTCAGGATATCGAAATGAAGTGTTTGCTGAATAATGCGGAATCATGGGGCAAGTAAGGAGCCTTAGAGAAATTATCTATAATATTTTTAATTTTCGAGAAATATAATCATCTTCGATTTTTTCAATGGAAGTATATATTTTTTTCACTAGCAATGGATAGACCATGAAAAGAGGATTAAAATGATGTATCATTTGCTAATATTTTGATAGTAACTTGAGTATAAAATTAGGCTTTCTGACATGTGATTTTGAATTAAACTGGTAATCGTTGCAACTCTCGCTTTTGGGGAAGGTGGCCATCACGACGTCTAGACTGTTGCGTCTTGACTGAGAGGGGTGGCAGTGGGGGATAAGAGGCATAACTACAGTAATTCTTAGTGATGGCACAGACATCACACTAAGAAATACCAATTTTGACAATCAGAATGGGAGACATTTTCCATTTATTTATTTGGATTTAACTTGCCTTCTACTAAACTTTCGAAACATTGATCGTTCCAAAGAACGATATAAAAAGTTCGTAGCGTAAAGAAGATGTTAATAAAAATAAATATCCTTTTCAAACTGAATAAGAAGCCAACCACCGTCTCTTCGTTGGTAAATGTCATTTTTAATTAAAATGATCACTCGTCCACTTTGCAACCATACGACTGCTGTTCTTGAATGGAAAAGAAAACTGTACACTTCCATCTTCTGCATTTTCAAGTTTGAGGCAGCACTTGGCTGGACGCTATGAAATGAGTAACTCTCTAATCAGAATGAACAGTAGCGAATGCAGATATGCATTTTTGTTAAAGTTTTGTAGTTACACTGATAGAACTGTCAAGAGTATTTCAAGTTTTTTATTACTTTGTTCTTCTGGTAGTACGTGTTTAAATAGGAAGTTAAGTTACTGTGAATAATAAGAGAAAATGTCTACGTATCTATTATTTGATGAATTAATCAAGATATTACAATGAAAATCTTTAAGAATTCATTCGCTTCCCATATATTAAAGTGATAGCTTGTTTCTGCACTGAGTTCGAGTTTTGTAAATTTAGAAATGACCTTTATAATTATTATTATTATTATTATTATTATTATTATTATTATTATTATTATTATTATTATTATTATTATTATTATTATTATTATTATTATTATTAATTTTATTATTATTATCGTTTTCGCTACAATATTATTATTTCGTTCTTTTCGATTATCGTTGATTTGGAATTTCAGAAGAAGAAAAGTTCAACTCAGATGAACAACTGGGAAAAAATTCTCATTCAGATCGTTAAAATTGATGTTTGTTCATATGTTTTTCATGTCAAGATCATGAATTGCTGCAATTACACCTTCATCCTACACGGCCATCTCTCTCACACTCCTCTCTTCACTAAACAGTATCAACGTCGCGAAGGCCACCTTCCCAAAACGGCGACTGATGCACAGGCTACCCGTTTACTTGAAAATCTGATGCCAAAAAATCTAATTTTATACTCAAATTACTCTTAAAATACTAACATATGATAAATCATTTTATTCCAATATTCATGATGATAACATTGCTGATGAAAAAATATATAGTTCAATTTAAAAAATCAGAGATGAATAAATTTCTCGAAAACTAAAACTATTATAGAGAATTCCTCTACCAGCATGTTACCTGCCCCAAGATTTTGCATTGTTCAGCGAAAACTGCAACTCGATACCCTGAACCGTTTAGAAGTTATGGGGGTGGTCCATATTTGGTGGGACACCCGGTATCATATAAACATTAGAGACCCTATGTAACTTGATCGATGATAAATGAAAGCGATTGCTGTATACTAAGCGAATGAATAGGGATGACTAAATACGTCTCGTAGTGGAAACCTCGAAATGTTTACTTTTCATAGCGTCAATTTCGGGTAGCTATATTTTCTTAATTAAACCCAAAAATATCCAAGCAATTATTTCAAATTAAATAAAACTACAATTTTATTGACAATAATACTAACCTGATATGACTTTCTACAAACAATTATAAGGAGATGTGAACTTCTTCATCCTAAATTTTCATCCTAAATCGTTACTTTTAATTTTAACGATTATGTTAATGTTTGCTACTCAGAGACGCGGAGCACGCTCGAAAGAACACAATAAGTAAACGAAATTGAGGATATTATGATTATTACGTCGTAGTAGCTTCATTGTTGAAATGACGACTGCTTCTTTCATAAGAGATTTTCTGTGTTTCATGAAGATGACCTCGGCGTATACGTATTTCGAAGACGTGTAAACTTCCATGATTTTGACGCGATAAGCGATGACCTCAAATAATCCACTTCGATTCAGAAAGTAGTGTCAAAAATCATTGGCGTGTTAGTGTCGAATGGAAAAGAATGCGTCTAGGAATTGTTCTGAACTTGGAATAATTGAATTTTAAAAACATGTTTATTTGCAAACTTTGCACCTTCATTGAAATTTACTTAACTGCATACGTAAGTTCACATTCCTTCAATTACAAATGTCCATAAATAAACATATGTCAATACAATATTATAATAGTATTATTACTTTTTCGCATATTCCATGCTGATGCTATATGCTTCTAAAGGCAGCAGACTTACTGGTTAGAATGAAATTGTGAATGTTATAACAATGTATTTCGTATTTGGAACGTGTGAATACTGAGGAGCCGGAAGCTTTAATGTCTACATTTATACGTCAAGACAGTTAATGCAAAATTATTGTTTTCTTGTATATTTAATTTGAAAAATTTTCCACAATTTTATATGTAAAGAATTGGCTTCCTAAGAAGGTGGATAAAGGCTTTCTCGAGGGAAAGCGAATTTTACGATTTACGCTTACAAGCTCAGCCTATTTCGCCTTGAAACGTGTGGAGGAAGGACGCAATTTTCACCGGGAGGTATTTCTGGAAGCCAATTGATGACTCTTTCTTGCTCCTAAGTTGAAGATTGTTCGGTAGCCGACTCGAGTAGTATTTTAAAATTTATGTTGTAATTGTTAAACAAATGGAACTTAAAGTATTTAGAATAAAATGAAAAATTAAGGAGCTGAAAACCAGGAATATCTAACCAGCAACAATTTTCGTGGCAATTAATGGAAGCGTTGTGGACGCTTGTCCCCTCCACCCCGTTAGGAACTTCAAATGTATTTGCCGGAGAAACTAAGCCAGCCGTTGCAAAACGGCTTATAGAAAAGCTTAACGTGGGAACTGCCAAAAAAATAGTTGCCATGACATGCTAATTTCTTATAAACACTTACGTATCTCGAAAACGAAAGGAAGCGCTAATCGGATTGCGGAATTTTCTCGTTTAAAGGCAATTTTAAAAAAGCAATACGTTTTTTTGTAAAATTTAAAATTTTATAAACAATTTCCAAATTTTGCAATTCTAAAGTGGGAAGGGTTTTCTGATGTCCCAGAACCAAAAACTGCGAATTAACAATTTTGCAACAATTAACATTTTTATAAACAATTCCGAAATATGCGCTATTCGTGCCGGGGAGTGTCCCCAAATTGCCCCTGATTTGATGATAGCAAAATAACAATTTTGACATGAGATGCAAATTAATTGCTTAATATCTAGTTTAATTGTTACTTTAATGATAAATATACAGCTGGTCTTTGAATTTTACTTTCTTCTATTGAAATGGTTCCCTAGAAGTCCTAACGATTCGAGAAAGACAGTATTTTGCATTTTTGCAAATGTAATATACATATGAACAATTGAAAATATGCAATTATAATCGTTTTTCTTATCGCAAAATTCTGTAGAAAACTGGTCATTTGATAAAGTTCATAAATTGCGTTTGGACAAGAATATTGGAATTTAAATATCTATAAGAACGTAATTGTTCTAAAATTAGTGTTATTTTATCTGATATCAATGTGATTTCTTCAAAAAGAATTGTGTTAACAGTGGTTAAGTGCTATGAGTTCATATATATTTCAATGAATTTACTTTCATGTTCATTGAAGTGTTTCTTTCATGTATTTTTCATTTGAAAATACTTCCACATCTGAACTGGCGGCGCCCGCCATTTTGTACGACGTAATTTTGTTAGGCACTCCCCCCTGCGTTGAGATTGGCTACGATGGTTTGTGAGGCTCCGCCTGCGACGTTTCGTCATGACAAGGGCTGTCCAAGCCGTGCAAAAGCTGAACTTAGCCGCAGACGGCCGCGATCAATTTATGTTTCCAGTACTGTACCAAACGATTTGTTTTTTTCTCTATTTCGTCAAGGAAAGTTATCTTTACATTCATTTTCTTTCTAATTTATTCTTTCCTAATTCTGTCACGTCTGCTGTAACAGCAACTTCGACGCCAGTCGTCCATTTCAAGAGCCAACAGTTTCCCGCTTGTTCCTTTATATACTTCCCAAACGTCTGAACCATGCGTCGTTAACACTCTTGATTAGTGTGGAGAAAAAAGTCCTTTAGTAGTGTATACCTTCATAAAGACTCGCTTTAATTCTACTCTATATCGATCCATACCTTAAGTGACGACATTTTGCTCCTCAAAAACAAACAAGAACCTAAGTGAAGAGAGTCTTGCTCCTAGATAGCACGATCATCGACCCCGGAACCCTAATTAATGACACTCTGTCATTAAGACGCGCTCTAACTTTACATCGAACAAAACCCTAAGTGACGGAATTCTTGCTTCCTGAAAAAATCCAGGCCCAAAAGTGACAAGAGTCTTCCTTCTAAAAATCACGATCGTTGACACGAAGGTTTGGATTAATATAGAGTAGAGTTAAAGCGAGTCTTTGTGAAGCTACAGTCTTGTAAATAAGGGTTTCCGGGTCGACGATCGTGTTTTCTGGGAGCAAGACTCTTGTCAATTGTGGTCTGGATCGTTTTTCAGGGAGCAAGAATCTCGTCATTTAAGGTTTGGGTCGATATAGTGCAGAGTTAAAGCGTGTCTTTATGAATCTAGTTTCTCGTTAATGAGGGTCCCTGGCTCGACGATCGTGGTTTCTAGGTGCAAGGCTCTCGGCAATTGGGGTCTGGATAGTTTTTCAGGGAGCAAGTATCTCGTCACTTAAGGTTTGGATCCACATAGAGCGGAATTAAAGCGTTATTATTTTGCTCTATAGTAAACCTATAGATCCAATAACTTCTATTTCTCTGTAGTTGTCTCGAGATCTTTTCTTATGGATCGGTGTCAGGTAAGATGTTCGCCACTTCTAAGGAGGATCTTCTCCATACATGCACCTTGAAAATAGGTGCTTGAGTATTTGGTGCAGTTTATGGGGACTATATTTGAGTAATTCTGCTGGAATAACTCCCGGTCCAGATGTCTTATTAGATTTCATGTTCTAAGCGCTTTTTCTAAATATTCAATTGTCAAATCTACCCTTAGCTCAATTTCTCTTTCTTTTTTGACTGGAAGGTTCTGTTTTCTAGCAGCAGTCTTTCAAAGTACTCTTTCCATTTATTAATGCTTAAGTTTTATAATGCGATATGGTTTTTTCATTCGTTTTAATAGATTTAATTAGTTTCTAGACTTCTGAGCTCTGGGCTCAACCTATAATTTGTTCATATAATCGCAATTATACAGCCACAGCTTATTCTTCCTTGATAAAACTTCTTGTTTTAGTTCTCTACTTGGGCCAATATGGAGTTCCTTACTAAAATATCACAAAAACGCACAAAAGTATGCATTAATTTCAATTCAATTTTGTAAGTTATTAGGGATTCTGAAATTCAATAAAGCGTGCGCAGATGATTTTTCCCCCATACGTCACATACAGTTTTTGACTGTTTTTGACTAAATAAATAAATAAATAAATAAGTAATTTGCCTACAGGATTGACCTACTACAAGTTGCCGAGACTATTTACGGTCCAAATAACTACTTGTAAATAACTTACAAGTAACTTCTGATAGAATAGGTAGTTAGTATAAGATACAATATAAATAACACAACAAAAACAAATAATAGAGTAACACAACAAAATAATACAATAACACAGAATACAAAATTAATTGAAACAAAACATACAAATATAAACAAAACAAGCTATATCAAGTGAATCTTGACGCGTTACAGATATGATACGGTCATTCATTAGTACTCGTGGAATTTAGCTTCAACTATTCATTTATAATGAATGCCCGTAATACCAGAATTAATTAAATAAAGTAATACAGAGTTTTATATCTTTCAGAGTTTAGATTAATCAAATAATTGAGAAATGATAATTAATAATTGTGATATGATCCTCTAAGCTTAATGTAGATTGGACACTCAAATTAAATATAGTTAAGATTTTCTTCAATAATCATATTCCATATCGAGCAGATTGAATTTGTATTTTGTGCCACATATTTCTACTGTCGATGTTGATTTCCTTGTCACTGGACATCCTGATTTGAGCGACTTCTCTAGTAAAGGAAGTGAGGAGAGCCTAAGGTACATATTTCTCTGCTTTTGTAGATTCCAGGCCCCTAATGTCTCGATACCTAAGTATGATGAATTCATGGTTCTACGTCCATAAACACCTTACTTACAATTGTTGCAACAATAGAGGGAATACCATCTCTGATTACAATCGTATTTTGTTTCGCAGTTAAGTTACCAAAGCCCATCTACCCGTCCAGAACGGACACACAGTTGTATTTATTAGAATTAGGATATGCATTTCTTCATTCTGAAACATTGTTGAAAATTATACGTAGGTATTGGCGTGGGTTTCGGTCGAAATTATATATTACTAGCAATATTTTACCTTTGTAACTGCGTTACATGAAAACTTTATTGCCATAGTTGCGTATAGAAAATAATCAATTATTTTACCACTCATGTGTAATTTGTAGAGATGTCGCACCACATTTGAACCATTCGGAGCGAACACTGCACACAGTGCTCAGGGAGGATTATGCGGTAGTGCGTTTGTGGATCCGATCAAAAGTGATCACGTTTGATAGAACTCAGTCAACCTTGATAGATATAATCCATGGAACTGAAACCACTGTTCTATCAGAATTTATCATGCTATCTAATATGTCATTCAAGAAGAAATTTGACAGTAATCAGTGGCATCCACACATAAGATACGAGTATTTAGGGTTCAGAAATAGTGTGAAAAGTCTCAGGGATACATACCAATCGCTCTGAAATAACACTTCCTTAATTTCGGTCATTAGTGGTTTGATTGCCCCCCCCTCTCCCTCCCTCACTCCCTTGACAACATTTCACGTAAAGAGGAGGTTTGATTGGCTCGCTGGCAGAATGAGGTGAAAGGCAGGAAAGGAGGATTCAATATTGCAGTAAATAACACAATTTGAGATAAAAGTCGACGCAGATATAATGATGACTCACAATAATTTTGCTAATATTTTTACAATTGTAAACTGCAAAATTACATTGAAACATATTTATTAGCAGTCACATAGAAATGGAGAAGAGGTCATAGACGGACACCTCCTATTTTTCCTCCGTCTTTATTTATGAGGTAAGTTACCTTGATGAAGAATTCCTTCGCCTATCGACGTGTACCATAATCTCGTGTACCACCACCACATGTACCGCGACCAAGAAAACATGTATTTCATGTAGGGTATTGGTGTGCGTTGCCTAAAACAAGAAGGGGCCCACTGCACTTCAACCGCTTTGCGATTATTTCGTTTATTTGCTTGGACATTTTATTAGAAAGTAAATAAAACATAGTTCCTCAAATTGGGAGGTTAGAAAAGGGAAAAGGCAAGAATTCAACATTACCAACAAAATTTATTAGATAGAACGGCGGGGCCCTTTTCAAATTTTCACGGGGGGCACGTCCCACCAGGCTCTATCTGTGTGCTTATGGTTACAGCACGAATGAACAGGACAATTGACGCGCCCCGAAACACTAAGTGCCGTATTTATAAACCTCTGAAAGGAGCCTGCCAGGCCTAGCAAGCTGCCAGTGTTCGGTTTTGCGATTTATGAACGGACCCCAGCCAATTCCAGTCGCCCCTTGTCCTCCTAGCAAGCCCCCAGATGGCAGGCCCCTAAGAGCTCTGCTGGCAGAGCTTCATAAATACGACCCTAAATACCGGGAGCGGTAGCTCAGTGCATCAACTGCTGTTATTGCAGCGCCTCTGACGGGGAGGTCCTAGGTTCGAGTCCTGACGGCGGCAGGATTTCAACACTAGCTTTTCAGCTAGGTCAAATTCAGTCGCTGTCTGGATGAGAATTCTAGCGGCCGGCTGCTCTGATCGGTAGTTTTCCGTGGTTCGATCAACACCAGGCGAATGCCGGAGCAGTACCCTTACAAACGCGCCACGGACCGCGAGCGATCTTTCCTTCCTCTTCCTTGTCCTATCCTCTCCCCTTATTCCGGGAGACCGGTCGAGGGCTTAGAGCTTGTCCCGGCTGGGGCGGTGCCCCGCTGGTGGGAGAGTCCTGGTTAGGGAGAAAAACCACTAGCCGACGGTAGGTCGGCGCCGGATCTCGCCATCCAGCAGGGCACCCCCCAATCACCGGATCCCCGCCATCTCCCGAGAAAAAAAACATGCACTACACTAACGGGATTAATGACCAAAGCAGTTGACGTGCCCAGAAACACGAAAAAATCAATCAAAAACGACCCCCAAATCATCAATCCGTGATTTGCTCCGGATTTCTACGCGAAACGCCTGACAGCGGAGCGGCTTCGGCCAGTGGCTGCAGCGTTGCGTTGAGCGGAGGAAGTACTTTTGGCGCCGACTGTACGTCACGTGGCGGCGACGCGGCGCGGAGGACGGGCTCTGTCGGAAGCCTCAGCTCGTTACGGCGCCGAAATCGCCCTCTCCCTCACCCTTGCCCCGCCCCTTCCTCCCCCATGCGACTCGGGGCGCCCAGGAGACGCTACCCCCCCCGCCGCCGCCGCCGCCGCCGCCGCCCGTCTTCCACCTGGCCCATGCGCAGCACGTACGGTTGCTTGAGCAGTGGAATTGCATTCCGCGGACGCAGAATCCAGCAGCTTTTGTCCGAAGTGACGCATCTCTATTTGTATTTCCTTTATAGATTTACCAATCAATACCATGATATCCTTCCCAATCGTTTAATATTGTATCAAATTATTACGATTCTCGCTTGTTGAACGGTATACGGAAAACTATGGAATTTTGTCTTAAATAATCAGGCTAAATTGAATTCTCTTCTCCGATAAATTGTGTTTCTTAGAAATGTTATGTTGAAAGTAAAATTGTAGTCTTTAAAATAATTTAAATCTTTAAAATAATTACGTTGAAAATTGTGCACTTATCGTATATGTGAAAATACATAACAATTTCAATTATGGTGATCAAGTAATTGAATTTAAAATTTCTAAACACTTTCGTTTTTGGTTTAAGGGTCTTGTTGGTTTGTAGGCGTGGAGTGAATGAGTGGGGGTAAACTGCCAACTACTGGGCTCTGTCAGACGGTTAAGGAATGTCCGCGAATGTATCTTTATATATTCACTAGTGGCATGTAATAGAAGAAATGCCCCTTAAACACAAAAACTGGTTTCCCAAAATGAAGCACGAACACTTCTCAACAACAAATTAAATATTCTAATATAACACTGCAATAAATTAACTAGATTAGACTTAAGAATGCTTCGTACAGAGAATAAGAATAATGGAAGAAGACATGGTGTAAGAAGAGGGTTGATTTGTAAAGCAATGAACATTTTGTAGTAATTTCTGTAATAGACTTGTGAATGTATATCAATGAAAGTAGGAATTCATAAATAAATTGATTAATACCAGAACTAAACACTTTACATTAGAGACTACCATTCTTACACGTAATACAATTCGCAAACTTTTTCTTCAACTTTAAATGTTAAATTTAAATTTGCTTCAAATTTTCAGTTTGTGTATATGTCTCTTATCAGCTTGTTATTATATTATTAGTTTATCTCCATGATACTGCTCATAAGTTTCACATCCATTTTCTTTGACCAATTTTAATGCCTATTAGCTTTGTCTATAAATTGGTTATTTTCCATTTACACTACCTCATGTGTGCATTTTATTTAACTTAATAAGCGAGAATGTGTAATTATACTTTGTAGACGTAATTACAATAAATTAATTAACTGGTGGTTTGCTTTTTAAATGGTTGAGTTCCAAGGAGAGTGCAGATTCTGCTCCTGTGAGGAGGTCGTTACCTGTCCGGGCGGCTGCCGCGGAGGGTCCCTGGGCGCCACAGCTCGTTACGGCGGCGAAATCGCCTGCCACCCTCAGGACGGATCCGCTGCCACCCACTCCACACCACGCCAGACCCCGCCCCGCACCACCCCAGCCCATACTGCCCCGCCCCTCCTCGCCCCGCACCATTCATCCCACCCGCACCGTCTCCCCACACCCCACCACGCTAAACCCTCGGCCTCCCCACAACCCGCTACACCACTTTCGGACCCGCCCCTTCCCGCCCCGCACCGTTTATCCCACCTTCCGCCACGCCACACCAGGTCACACTCTAGTCCGTCCCGTACCCCACCAACTCTTATTCCCTCCCTCCCCGCCCCGTGCGCCGCTCCCCCCGCCAGCCACGTTACAAACCGCTTCGTCACACCCTGCCACGCCCCGCTCCGACCTGCCGCTGTCTTTCATCCCCTTTCGACGGCCCGCCACGGCCAGCAGCGGCAACGGCCCTCGTCTGCCTGGGATGTCTTGCCTCCCCTGCCTTCTCCTTGCCCGCCCTGGCCCGCCCTTGCCCCCGCCCTTGCCCCCGCCCTTGCCCCCGCCCTTGCCCCCGCCCTTGCCCCCGCCCTTGCCCCCGCCCTTGCCCCCGCCCTTGCCCCCGCCCTTGCCCCCGCCCTTGCCCCCGCCCTTGCCCCCGCCCTTGCCCCCGCCCTTGCCCCTCCTGCCGCGCCTTTCCTCCCTCGGCGAGGCTATTTTCCACTTTGGAGCACAATTTTATAAGTCATTTTTTCCTCAAAATGAGGTAAGGGTATTTGTGCATTCTCGGAATTATTCTGTTAATTATGCATCCTTCTAATTATTTTCTATATTTGTGTACAATCAGGTAAGTTAAATTTCTCTTGCTCGATGAGCAATGAACCCAAGCATTTTTACAGAATTAAAAAATTAAAATTAAAAAGTTAAGCCCCACTCTAACAATGTACGTCGAATTGTTACTTCCATTAAATTATTCCATTAAATTGTTTGTAGGTAATTAAATAAAATGCATTGGGTAGTATACTTTTTTACAAGATTAGTCCAATTTAACACGTTACACGTTACAAGATCAGTCCAATTTAACAAAGAGAGTGGTTAGATATTGTAATCCGTAAAATTAAATTTCCCAAACTTTTTAGCTTTTTCACTGGGGTTTAATGTATATTACTTCTCTTTTACAGCAATCGCCTGCAGGTTGATCCCTTCTTTGACTTCTCTTAAGCTATGGACCTCCTTGAAGATCTGCTCTTGCCTTCGCGTTTCTTGAGCATCTTCAGTTGTCAATGGCTGCCTCCGGTGAAAATAGTCCTGCAAACATCATCGTCCCCTCTGCAGCAACCACCACGCCTACAAGCTCCATTTTACACTATCGCCAACCCTGTGTTACGACAGCTTTCTCTACCTACCAGCACCACTATCACTCCCAAAACCACCACCAGCACCTATTTCTCCTCCACTACCACCATTAAAATATCATCCTTCACCTCCTTCACTACTACCACCAAACACCCCTTGCAGCATCAGTAACTCCGGTCACCAGCCTCCGATCTACAGTGTCTACGGCGGCGGATTTTCCCCTCTAGCTACATCACTGGACCGAATTCAACCTCTGTCTGGAGAGTTGAAACGTTCGGCTGCTCTGATCCTTGGGTGTGTTCCATGGGTTCTCCGATCAGTAGGCAAATACAGGACTAGTACTCTAACAATAGTGCCACTGACCATGCGCAGTCTTACCTATCTCATCCCTGACTTCTCCCATTCCGTTACAATCATTTACATACACCACTACACTTATAGAGAGATCAGTGGAGAACTTTCATCATATCGGATGGGCGTTGCTCCTCTGGGACGATAAATAACGGAGGAAAGTCCACCAAGCAAACGTGTAGGTCGGTGCCACATTTCACGTTTCGGCTGAGGAGGAATACCGTCGTTTCCACGGATACAACTTGCACTACACTTACGGGTAAAATGATCTAAGTTTGTTGCCACAGCCGGAATTATCACTTACTTCTTCACGCAGTACCACCACAATAATCAATATCACTTTCACACCTACCATCCAATCCTCCACCTTCTCTTCAATTTTTATTTATTTATTTCAGCAAATACATAACGTCCTGCACGAGTGGTGGAGCTTTTCTCCAGACTTTCAATTTACAATGTTTTGAAAAACGATTAATTTAAAAATTAGAAACAAATATAAAAAATTATCAAAATAAGAAAAGTAAATTATAATATTTGTCTTTTTTGATGACCTTCATAATTAATATATTACATTTTTAAAACAACTAGTGAGAATAAGGGTAAAGAATGAAGTGCTATATAAAATAAATTAAACAAGTATGATGATTATATGATAAGGGATTTATTTTCTCTTCAGTTACGTCCGACCATTACCATCCCGGTTCCACACTAATTATACCAGTCTCCATCGTTAGTATTCTAGCGACCGGCTGCTCTGATCGGTAGTTTTCCGTGGTTTCTCCGATCAACACCAGGTGAATGCCGGAGCAGTACCATACTAAACGGGCCACGGACCGCGCGCGATCTGGCCTTCCTCTTCCTTGTCCTATCCTCTCTCCTTACACGCACACACTAACATGCACTACACTACCACATATCCCGGGAGACCGGACGGGAGCTTAGAGCTTGTCCCGGTTGGGGCTGTGCCCCGCTGGTGGGAGAGTTCTGGTTAGGGGGAAATCCCACTAGCCGACGGTAGGTCGGCGCCGGATCTCGCCATACAGCGGGGGAAGATCACCGCCATCTCTCAAGAAAAAACACGCACTACACTAACGGGTCTAATGACCAAAGCAGTTAACGCGCCCGGAAACACGAAAAAAATCAATCAATCAATCAATTAAAACAACTAGTGAGAATAAGGGTAAAGAATATAGTGCTACATAAAATAAATGAAACAAGTATGATGATTATATGATATCCTTCTCTTCGGTTATGTCCGACCATTACCATCCCGGTTCCGCTCTCATTATACCAATCTCCATCGTTAGTCCCCTGCAAACGTCACTGCTACTGGCGCCGCTTTCCGCTATACTTAAGAGCGCTCGCTGTCCCAGCCGTCCTCTGCAGATTCCGTCCCCTCCTCTTCTGCTCTTGCTCCATCTGTGCTTCTCAGCTCTGCCGCTCCCCACCGCAGCGCTACTTCCGCGACGAACGCGGCGCGAGGGAGTTTGCGCAGCGGCTGCCCGACGAATTTCCGTTCGAGGAGCTCCATAAGCAAACACCTCTCGCGAGGGGGCGGGTGGGGGGGGAGACGAGGACGAGGACGGCACCGCCGACATTGCGAACTCTGGCGGGGATGGGGCGCACCAAGTCCCACTGGTGCCTCGTACGGATAATGTTTATTTTCTGTCATGGTTTCAATGTGCTGTTCAGGTGCAGAGATGTAGAGTACGATGCTGGAAAATAATCATCTAAATGACTCGATTCAATTTCAGAAGTGAGAAAGGATTAAGTTATTCACCGGAAATGTAAATAATACAAGTAATAATAATTGTGTTTAAAGAAGCATGAGAAATGGCAGCAAAAATTCCTAAATGGGAAATAATTTCTATCAGAGAGAATTGGAGAAGAAAATGAAGGGAGAAGACGGATGAAATGTTGCTTTGATGGTACCTTCTTGCCTCAAAATGTCCATAGTTTTAGACTAGAAGGGAAAGGTTCGACGAAATATTTCATGAATGGCAACAATGGACAGGTATACAGACAGAAATGTGCGTAGTGAAAAAAAATTCGTTTGAAATTTCCTTCAAGATACAATTTTCCAATATTATTAATTACAAAATAAACTATTTTATTTAAATTAACAGCCATTGCATGCATTCTTATGAAATAAAATGTTAATAATAACAATAACAATTTAAATCTCAAAGAGACTTTCTGTAAACGTTTTGAGTTTATTTATAAAAATAATCACGAACACATACCCCACATACATTCACACGTCACTAAGTATCAATCATTAACATTCTGTTTAAGTATATTTTTACAAATCGGATTGTCGACGAATTAAAAAGACCAGGTCATTCGACGTGTTTCAAATTTCTAGGAAGATCTGAAAATAACAAGTTGATCCGATATTTTCTTCTGAATCTTAGAAAAATCAATATTGTTTCTGAAATAGGTCAATTATGCTCTGCAAAAAGTAGGTAGCGAGAAAATGATCGACAAATTGACAACCGCTACTTTTTTTTCACGTTCCTAATTTGAGCTTTAATCCCATTATCTTGAATGGGAATTTTAAATGAGTCCAAGCCTGTAACGATCTTACTGTGAAAATTGAGTAGACATTACAAAGATACAAATTAAAGCCGCAACTCAGGATATTAGCTACCTCTGTCTTGTCTCACTTTGCAATTGCTGTAGATTTTCTCATCTCCTCTCCCTGACCACTACCTGCGCGACCTAGAAACGCCGTTGCGGCTGCCACAGAGGAGACAGCGGTGGTCCCTGCGGCTGCCACAGAAATGGGTCGACGTGGCGACGGCGGAGACAATGGGCCAGACGCAATCCGAGTAATAAAAGCGGCAATTGCGGCCGGAGTGGCAGCGCAGTGGAAGGCACAGGACAGGCAGCGTGGCATAGGCGAGCAACGAGGTGTGATGGAGAACAGGCGGAGGCTATGAAGTGGTATGAGTATTGATTGTGGAAACGGTAAGTACTGAGGTGTTTGGTTCCGTAATTGTTAACACATTAAATCCTGGGGAGTGGCGGTGTTCCTTCTTTGCTAGAAAATAAGGCGGACCTGCACCTCCACTAGCGAGTTTTCCTCTCCAGGATTCTCCCCCAACGGGGTCTTCTACCTAGATGGGACAACCTTGTCTAATCTATACAGTAGACACCCTAAAAGCACAATACTTGTTTGTTACGAGAAGAGTAGGATAGGAGGATGAGAAAAAAGAAACCATCCAGCGGAGGAAGGCTATCGCCACCGCCTGAAGACAACACATTCAGGTTATCTGTTGACGCGCCCGGAATCACTAACGGTCAGTCATCAATGAAAAACTACGATCAGAGGTCTAAGTAAAAAATCCTCCGCCTCCACGACGATGAACCCAAGGACCTCCGGCCAGCAATGGTGCACAAGCAACGGTGTTTTCGCAGAGCTATAGCATCCGCTGAGTGAAGTGGCGAGGCCACGACGCGAGCGGAGGCAACTAAGGCGCGCCTGGGGGAGGGGGCAGGGCAGGGCCGCACCTGCGCCAGGGGCAGCGGGTCGCTAATGGCGCCGTAATCAGCGCCGCCTGCGGTCGCGTCTCTTCCTCCCCCTCCCTCTTTCCTCCCCTCCCCCTCCCCCTCCCTCTGCCCTATGCCATTATGCAAACGGCAACACCGCAACCCGCCCTGCTTCTTCCCTGCCCCGCTCGCATGCAAAATGATAAAAGAATACTTTGATGCAGAGAAAGTCCAATAATAAACTCATTTGAGCTCGCTGTGGTTATGGCTGTGTTTCCGAGATATGTAAGTGGAATGAACTGAAGAGATTCAACGAAAATACACTGAGCGCCCGAAGTCGGAAATGAGGAAGGGGAAAGCAGAATCGCGTTGCAGTCATAAGATCGCTAAAAAAATATGAAGAAAAATTTAAGAATCAAGAAGAAGCTAGCAAATTGTTTGAGGATGAATTGTGTCATTTGAAGGCAACATCAATATGCAGTAATCAAGATGCAATGGAAAAAGAGATCAGAATTTTACAGGCTGAAGTTAAAGAAACTGCTCAAGGAAGAAAAGAATTCATGGATAAAATGGAAAAAATTTCAAAAGAATTACAAGAATCAAAAGAAGCTCTGAATCTGGCAGAAATGGCTCTCTCCGAAGAGCAAAATAATACAAAAGCTATGAGGAGAATTTGTGAAATGAAAAAAAATGAACTTCAATTAAAAGTAGAGCAAATGGAGGAAGAAATGAGAAGACTCGAGGATAGTTGTGACAAACTTGAGAAAGAAAACAGAGACCTAAAACTACTGAAAATGGAGCTTGAAGAAGCGGTAAAAGTTAAGGAAGAGCAAATGGAGGATTTCAAAGCTAGAAGAAATGCCCAATTTGAGACGTATGAAAACTTGCTTAAAAATGAAAGAGAACTACGAGAACGAGAACAAAGGGAAGTTCATCAGATGCAAAATATCATGCGAGCACAGATTCCCAAAAAGAAAGAGCAATTGGCAAATATTGCCAAACTCAAAGAAGAGTTGAAAGAAGAATACATGAAAATAGCGAAACTTGAAAAGGAAAAGAAATCAGATCATAATCTTCTCAAATATATTATGGAAAAAACAAATGCAAATTGTAAAATTTTAAGATGGAGTTTGAATTTTCAGATTCAGCATAGACATGGTAAGGCACATGGAAATGCCGATTGTTTAAGTAGAGGTTTCGCAATTTCATTTCCGGACTAATCTAGTTGTCATAAAATAAGAGTTGTTGTTGTATATAAATTTTTAAACTTGATTATAAGATTTACAAATTTTGGCACCAAGGTGACCAAAATTCTTGAAAGAGGGGAGGTGTTTGTAACGTTTCAACTTCGCTGGCAGGTTTGCCACAAGGTTAACTTAAATTTATAAACAAATATTGTAAACTAACTTTTGATTGTTAAATGTTACGATAGTAACAGGAAGTATTGACTTTTAATTTGAAGGTTGTTGATTCAGATTGAGAGACACAAAAGGAAAGAATGTTGATACAAAAATTGAAATAAGATTTGTATGCATCCTTTGAAGGTTAAATAAATTGTTTTTAAAAAAAGAACTATCTCATGTGTTACATGAAGAGTGGAAGACGTCACTAAAGATATTTGAATTAGTGACGATACAACATAAAACAATGATGTTGTATGGATGTATAAATTTGTAACGGCAAATTAATAAGGCAAGGTAACTTGGACGTTACATGTGCCCGCCGCGGCCACTGTCGCCATTCCCCGCAACTCCACCGCCGCGTTGCCGATCGCGCTTGGTGCCGCCGCAGGGCAGGCGGTGTTGCGTGGCGCGCCGCGAGGCGGAGGAGAGGCGGTCCCGCGAGGCCGTTTGCGCTCGGGAGCAGCCGCGACGCCGCAGCGGCCCCCGCTAACGAGCGCTGCCCATTGGCAAGAACTACGGCAAGGACTGTGAACTCCACGATGAGTCTGCCTATGTCATCCAGAAATAGCCGTTTACGCGATTAGTTTGTAATGTTATGTTTTATTGCGTGAGTACAAGTTTTGAAAAAGAGCGACGTTTGTAGAAAGTTTTCAAAAAGATTCCCTCAAAGACTCCCCCAAAGATTTATGGCGCGAGCCCCAATTTTTCGTCTTGTAAAATAAAAACAAATTAAGGTATTTGGCACTCCTTTTACTTTGGGAGACTAATTGAAAGCAAAGCCTTCTAGAGAACAGGCAGAAGAAAGACGTCAAGAGACAATTTTAGAATTTAACCCTAGAGAAGTCAAAAAGAAAAAATGTTTAAGAGAATGATGATGTTAAACAAAAAGAAAAAGAGAGATTATGTCTCCGGCGTGTAATTCAACGACCTGTTCTCTGCTGTTCCGTAATGGAAATTCTACCAGGGATATCTTCCCTTCCAGGTTAGGGAGGTGCAGTGTATGTACTTGTATTGCCGTGTAAAATTTTCAGAGGGTTGTGGGAGAACTATAGGTGATGTACCTGATGGGTCATGTAGAATGTGCAGGGGTGGAGAAAGATGCTGATATATGTGATTTTTATGGCACTTAAATATTAGACTATATATAAGACATACAAGACAATTTCTTATGTATAAGTTGATAAACTTGTATTTTTGAAAAAATATACCGAGTTCAATCTATTTGCAGTTATTTCATTTACTTTTACTCATTTCTTAAAGCATTGGATGGGGGCTCACATTAGAAAAGCTTTTTTAAAAATGCATAAAATGTAATGTTTACGAAAAAATATTTTATTCTTAATCTTCTTGGCCAATAGTTTTAAGTGGAATATTATATTTGTATAACTAAGATATGCATTATATATATTTTCATTTAATTGTGCAGTAAATTGGATTTTAAAATATTCGAAACAAAATCAGGGCCTGAGTTTTGGTACTTTCCTCTAGTAACAATATATTCATTAATGTGTGCCAGCTATCTTCATTTTAGGTACAAGTCATTCGTGTTGAGAATGAAGAATGCTATTGGAAATAGTAATCACCTCCTATGATATTTCTTTGCTTTATAAATTATGATTGATAAGTATTAAAAAGATACCTTCTTTCCAGTGTATCCGTTTCGACAAGAATTATTAGGCAATTGATATCGTAAAAAGAATTTTCTTCGTATTTACGGGAATCGAAACATTAAGCTGACTTCGCCTTCGGGAAACTAAATTTAGAAACGAATACCCGTTACTTTAATTAAGTCGAGAAAATTAGCTTCTACATTCGTGATTCTTTTCGATATTCATCGAGGGCCCGGCGAAGGAAATAACGCGTCTTTCCATCGCCTGAAACTTCATCACTCGAGCAATCGATAACCGTATGAAAAATGAACTCGCAGGAGATCCGCTTTCTCTCGAGGCTTCCGCCTCCAACCCAGACGCCCCCCTCTCTCTTCCCCCCTCCCGCCCTTCCTCCTCCTCTCCTTCCCTTCCTCCTCCCGTCTCTCTTCCTCCTTCCTGGGGGTATTTGTAAGACGTCGCAGAAGGTGACAACGCGGTGAGTGTCGAGGTACGGAAGCAGAATGAGAAAGCGAACTTACATTTTGAGATTAATGCAGCTTCAACTGCATATTGAAAATGATGAAAATTTGATTAACGGAGCTCTTAGCGGAAAAGTAGATGAATTAGAAAAGCTAGGAAAACCGTGAAGAGTGAAGGCGATTGGGAAAACATCGAGCAAACACGGAGGAATTAGTGGACTGATGACTGGATATTGTGAGGAAGAGTAAATACCATTCGGACTGTCGGAATGAGTGAAAGAGCAAAAGAAACAGAGTTTTAAGAAAGAGGAAGTGCACGTAATATATGAGGTTCTGGGAACAGTTTGTTAGCAACGGAAAGAGACCGGGGTTAGCCATCGGAGATGATGTTCAGCCAAACCGAGAAGTGTAAGGTGGCAGCAGCAACAGCAGCTCTGGATTATTCGAAAGAGCGTGGGGCGCGAGGGGGGCGTGCGACAGGCCGGGGGGGGGGCGGGGGGGGGGGCTGGCGGAGTGGCACAAACCAGGTTCGCGAGTAATGTATTTTATTGTACTTCTGCGCCGGTTCGCCGCGTGGCCCGAAAATTAGATTTACCTCTCGCAGGGCCCCCGCGCCTTCGTTTGCGAGGGAAGAAGCCCCCGGATTGGAAGTGCTAACTCCGTTAGCAAACACTTGGAAGCCGGAGTTGATTACGAAATCAGACGGAATAAGCGAGCGCCTTGTGGACCAATCGATGGCCGTGCGGCGGAGCCGCTGCGTCGCAGCGGCCGACTTTCTTCTTCCGTCGAAAGAACTGTGCGATTTCTCTAGATTCATGCAAACTTCTGTGCAGGAACCTTTTCAGCCTAGTAGTCGCGATTCTAGGTTTGATGGGTTGGATGGGTTAGTGATTCCGAGCGCCACAAGTGTTAAAGGCGTTAGTCCAGTAAGTTTATTACATGTTTTATTGCTGGAGGTGGCGATTATCTGCCCCCGAAGGCCATGTTCTGCGCCAATCTATGTCTGGTGTTCATTCCTACGTCTGGTGTTCATTCCTACGTCTGGTGTTCATTCCTACGTCTGGTGTTCATTCCTACGTCTGGTGTTCATTCCTACGTCTGGTGTTCATTCCTACGTCTGGTGTTAATCAGAGAAATCACGGAAAACTGTCGATCAGAGCAACTGGACACTAAGATTCTCCAGACAGTGGCTGAATTTGATCTAGCTATCTAGCTCTTGGATAAAATCCTTTCACCGGCGGGAGTCCAACCTTGAACCTTCCGGTCAGAGGCACTGCAGTGACATCAGGTAATGCCCTGAGGGAGGGATTGTAGGTAAACATGCTAAGTGCAAGAGTTAAACAAGTTCAGAAGTATGTGGGGCATATGTGATAGCGAAAACAAATGGAAGAAGTTTTCGAAGTCTCTACATGTTGATAAGTTTCTTTTGTTGACATGCAATGTTACAACATATGACAGATAATATACTCCTTCCGAATACAAAATCGTTTGAAATCTAAACAGAGAACATTCCTTTAGATCTTTATTATACATGTAGCGCTTAAGATTGCATAATGTCCTTTATCTTAGACGTTCGCATTTGTAAGTTGTATACTTACGTGTTAGTAGTCAGTGAAATGGCTCTTTATTACAGATTTGTAATAAACTAGCTATCAATTGCCACAATAAGCAATAGCAAAACTGCTGCCGGCGAACTGAACAATATAACAAACCAAAACAATTTTCTATTGAAAAACGACGAAAAGTTCATAGAGACACGCTTATACGTAATATATAATGCACGAAAATAACTCATTGACTCATAATATCATCAAATAACAAAGTATAATACACACTTTTGTATACATTCCTATTAATCTGCATTATGTATTGGTATTTACTTTCGCTGCAAAATAAGCTAACGTAACTTCCTCGCATTATGTTCTTAATATTTCTTTCTCTTCTCCACTTCTTGAAAATTTCGTATTCTTTAAGATGTATCTCTAGATTTACTGGGTAATAAATTTTCCACTTCCTTTTCTGCTTCACACGTTAAGAAATACCTTCCATTCGCAAGACAGCGATTGTCAACTCAAACAATTATTGCCCACATTTTATAGTGTAATTTTTTAAATTAGTTTTTAATAGAGCTTTTACTGTTTGGTTGATGAATCTGAAGAGGATATGTTTTCCCCAACATATTCTTTACCTTTATTATTTCAACTAATATTTACTCTAACTAGAACTGTGGTTAATATCATATGGCGCTATAAGCCAACTAATTAAATTATTTTCTTTCATCGCATGGTTTTATGGAGTTTCCATTCAATATTTTTGCTAATACTTCAAAAGTAGTCATTTGTGCTTACCATC
Organism: Teleogryllus occipitalis; assembly: GCA_011170035.1. Lineage (NCBI taxonomy): Eukaryota > Metazoa > Arthropoda > Insecta > Orthoptera > Gryllidae > Teleogryllus > Teleogryllus occipitalis. The sequence goes on along the minus strand of BLKR01005600.1, from coordinate 52,100 downwards.
AGTTTATATTATATCTATTATGTCATTATTCTACATTATGTTCTATTTAGTGTACAACACATTTCTCTTCGCAGTGTCAGAAACAAAAGTAAATATATATTTCACCGGGAAAAACGTAAACGTACTTGAAACCTCGTCAGAGAAATAAATAGAGCGTGTTGCAAGCAGGAGTCCGTCGCCGCGCCGAAAAACTCCGCCTCCATCTCGAGTGAAATCCTCGTCGCTCCTCGACACGCGGTCCGCCGTCGCTCCTTCACTGCCAGCGGCGTTTCTTTCCGCGGTCTGCGGGCGGGGGGCTGCTGCGGGCGCGGCGAGTGGCTGGGCGGACGGCCGGGCGAGGGCGGTGGGCGAAATGGGAGTGGCTGTGAGGAGAGGACCGAAAGCTGAGGAGGTTGGGAAGGTCGGATGGAGAGGGCAGGGGCGGGCATGGGTGGGGAGAAGAAGTTGGGAAAGGACGGATGGAGGGGACGGTGGGCGAGATGGCAGGGAGTGGCTGCGAGGGGAGGACGGAAAGGTAAAGAGGTTTGAAATTTGAACAGAGAACATTCCTTTAGATTTTTATAATACATGTAGCGCTTAAGATTGCATAATGTACTTTATCTTAGCCGTTCGCATTTGTAGGCTGTATACTTACGTGTTCGGAGTCGGTGAAATGGCTCTTTATTAGAACTTTGTAATAACCTAGGTATCAATTGTCTCGATAAGCAATAGCGAAATTGCTGTAGGTCGACTGGAGAGGGCGGGGGCTGGGATGGGAGGGGAGAAGAAGTTGGGAAAGGACGGAAGGAGAGGGCGGTGTGGGGTGGCTAGGACAGAGACAAAGGTGTTGGGTCGAGGCCGGGGGCCGAGGTCAGGGAGACTTGGACGGGGACGGTACCTAGGATGGGATCGAGGATGGGGACCCAGGTTGGGGCCCAGGCTGGTGGTCCGAGGAGGTCATAAGAGAGAGTGGGAAGGTGACCCGCACGTAAGTCCAGGAGGATCTGGGTAGAGAGGGGCTGACCGGACGGTTGGATGGGTGGAGACGCAAGAGAAATACGGCGTGTGGGGGACGGCAGGTGGGGGACTACAGGTGGGGACAACAGATGCGGCACGGCAGGTGAAGACGACTGGTGAGGTATGGCAATTTGAGGTGTCGTGTGGGAAGTGGCTACACCATCTAGAAAAGATCTGAGAGTGCATCCAAATGACGGCCGGAAAAGGGCGACTCTAGAAACCTTTCTTATTCGGAAGGAGCAGCATTAACAGCTCTACGGTTACTGTGTACTATAAATTTTGGTAGCCTCTTTTCAATCTTATTCTTTACATTTTTACTCATTTATTGTCACTATTAAAAAAAATACTGTTAAGTGTAATTTGCAGTTCGTGTCGTAGTATAGAATATTACCTGGAAATTATATTCCAACGAAAAAAATAAAAATTTAATGTTAAAATATTAATCAAAATTGTTTATATATTCTGTAGCACTTTCCATAATAGCAAAATATAACTCCTCTCCTTTTCCTCAGGATTTTCTCTTCTTGTGTCTTCTTAGAGAGATATGCTGGACAATTTGGGAGAATGCTAGGGACAGCTTCTGGTGCAAGGCGAGGTTTCTCTAGACGCAGAGGTATTTCTGGTCCATTTTTTAATAAAATACATTTACTCTCATTACATCTATTGGAGTAAAATGCAATTCGTACCCCTGCAAAATGGATATTACCATTAGTTAGCTCGAATTCAAGGTTTAACTCAAATTTTAACTACAATTAAAACCATTAATCACCAAAGAAAGTAAATTATAAAATATTGCTTATAACGTACATTTGCATGCAATTAACAACAGTTTCTGTTATAATGAGGTTATATACATATTTTTATTATGACATAGCCTCATAATAATCGGATCGTACAGTGTAGCCATTTCTTGTAACGAATGCATTGCTTTAAGTGATAAGTGAAAATCGGACTCCTGTTTCTTTGATCATAGTACCCCCTGCAATTTGGTACACATTTTACAACCATATTGTAAGTAACTGTACTTGTCAGCACATTGAAAAATTCATACACAATTCCCTAGTACTCGCAAAACACAACACTACAAACAGACAAGAAAAAAGCTGCAACTTACATGCATTAACATGCTACGAACAGTCGTTGGCCATATTTGAAAATTTCGACCGCGGTGCTGTGGCCTTCCCTAGACGGTGTTGGAAATGGTGTGCGGGGGACGGGAGCGGGGGACGGCAGGGGCAGGGGGAGGGAAAGATGGAAGGGGATCGACAGGCGGGGAATGCGTGCCGAGAACGCCGGGGGCGGTGAGCGAAGGCTGGCGAATGAAGAACGAGGAGTGAGGGAGGAGGGCGACAGGCGATCGAGGCCTACCCCGTTTCAACCTCGCTCAAATTCCAGACTCACGTACAAGACTTAAAAGCAGGTAGCACCACTGGATTTTGTTTCTTTATTGATGTTCCATTTTTGAACGCATAAGGAAATAACGGTACACTCAATCAAAGCAGCATATAAAATAAATTGTAAGAATTTACTATAGAGATATTCAGAACGAGATACATAACACTTCTACTAATGTACTTCTGTGAATCTATGAAAGTTCTCGTAATTTAATTTTAATTAGTTCAATGTACAAAACAAATTCTTATTTTTATTTGAACTTGAAGTAATTTTTCTATTTATTTAATTGAATTGAAAGTTAATTGTTTGAAAGGAAGAGCTTAAAAAATTAGGAATAGGATGGTAACATTCAAAAGTACGGATGAAGAAAAACAGATCTCTAAATTCAATGTTTGCATTGGGACATGAACATAATAAATGGATACAGAGTACGCTCTGTTGGATACTGACTGACTCTACGCAATCTCCTATGCATAATTCCCAGAGAGCCAAGTTAATAGTTAATTCTGTTAATTCGCACTCTGATGTAATGGTTATGTTCGTGATAATTACTAGACTGGAACAGTAGAATCGACTACATTATTCATACTTAGTGCTATTAGATGAAGCATGTGTTTTCAATGTAACTTATAGCAATTACTAAAATCAATTGATTACTCAAACGATTGAAATAAAAGGTCATAATCGCTCTATTTGCGACCCCAATTATATTGATTGCCTTCAGATTTTAAGATTAATCATAATACTTGCATATGAAAGATGGGTCTTATTTAAAATATTTCTTTGTTACTGACGGAATTTGTGGATATATAGATGGACGATGATATTTTGCTAATTAATATTTTGCGAGCTGTATCACTTCATACACATCTCTCGTCCACCGCTAAAGACATTTTGTAGTATAAAAAAATATTGGTTTCAAATAAAAGTTAATATTAAAGATTATAACGGTTATTGTTTTGCATAAATTGAGTATCTTTTGTGAATGATGAGTTTGAGCAAGAGGCAGAACATAATTTATGTTGTACTGGATTTGACACTGTCAAGGAATAGTACCCTTTTTATTAATTATTCAGTTTTTCATTTAATTGAAAATTTCATTGAATTTAAACGAATTTTCTCAATTGAATTAGTTTTACTTTTCATTTACGAACGTATTTACGGAATAATAACCGTAGAGTAGTGAAAGATATGTAATGCTGCAGAACGTCGATTTCGAGATTTCTATGGAAATACACGTTTGTGGGTCTCCAGATACCGAATAAGTGTTCTTCGTTTTCAAATTTCCGTTTGTCAGCATGTCCATCAGATGCATGTGAACCACACTAGCCCCTAAACTATGCGCTTGGTTTTTCCAAACTGAATAAACCGCTGTCGATCTGGCCTGAGACGATGCTCTGCGATTTAGTAAAACATTCTTTGACATTTAGGGGTACTTTACATGAAGCCCTTGAGACATTTCAAAATTTTCTCAATAGTGGCTTCAATTTTTTTCTTTAAATTTCTTGGTAGAATAGAGTCAAATAAACTAATGAAGATGCCATAAATCCCATTTTCACTGTAAACTCTGAATTTTTGAAAGTTGAAAACGTTTGAATTTTTTCGACGCCTTCCTGCAAATACGGAATTGAAGATAGGGATTTTTCCTTCAATTGAAATTTGTTCTTCATAATTAGCTATTTCATTAAGGGCATGTACATTTTTTGAAAATTGTAATAGTTTTCGCGCAATATTGCGGGCAATATGAGCAATTTCAAAAATAGCAAGATTTTCTCGAAAACTGCTCCAAATTTTTTCTTTAAAATTTTGGTAGGAATGGTGTTAAATGTTTTTTCTCGCATAACCGTAATTTTGCTCTATTCTTTTTTCAAAATTACAAAAATGTAATATTTTTGACTAGCATCTCACTTTGTTAATATTTACATCAGCAGGGTTTTGTTCTCATTATTGCATTTATGAGTACATATTCTTAAAATGACGTTTTATAAAGTTTCTCGAAAATTCAATAGTTTTCGCTGAAAATTAGCTCAAAATTCTGCATGTCTAGAAATGTCATTTTCTCAAAAACAGCTCCAATTTTTTCAACCCTTTGTATCGCTAGTGCTAGATGCACAGTTTAATATGATTCAAAATTCATTTCCGCGTACAATTTGTTCTTTTTTTAATACACAAATATTTTTTAATGTCTCTCATGCCGTTAATATGTGCACTTTTAGAGATTTATATATCTTATTGCATTTGTGACTGGACGTTCTTCAAATGACTTAGAGTAAGGTTTTCCGAAATGTTTCTGTGAAAATGAGCTTCACATTTCGCTTTTATACTAGAGCTTATATAAAAACGGCTCCAAATTGTTAAACAAAATTTTCGATATAAGTCGAGTTTTTACTATTTTACTTTATTCGTAATGTAATATTTTAATTTTACTGTTAAGGGACAGAAATATTGCAAATTTTCTAAACAATGTGCTTCGGGCGGCGATCGATGGCAGCTGGCAAGAGTATGTCAGATGTTCGAAAATCCAAACAAATTAAAACCAAAAACGAAACAAATTAAATAACTAACTAGCACGAGAAAGTCTGTGCCATTTTGAAAAAACACTATTATCAATTGAATTTCAATTGAAAAATTTGTAATTGAATTTATCTCCATTTTTTTATTACATAAGTCTCAAAAAATATTTTTGGTATTTTGTTTCATTTATTCACAGAATGTCCATCTGATTTTTGTTCATTTATTACATTTTGAAATATTATTACTTTCTCCAAATTCGGTTCTCAGAATGCGATATATCCATAGAGAAATTTCGATAATACATACACATTCATATTGGAATGTATCAGGCATTTGAAACACAACTAAGATACGACAAATGGATACGCATTTAATGTGAGGCCTAGTCCATGAACTTAATATGATGCGGCACTAGCTACACGATAAAGTAATAAATTATGGTTGCGATGCCCTGCAGAGGGACAATATGCCCTGGAGAACGACAGGGCCCCTGAGGGCGAGAGAGCAAGAGAGAGAGAGAGAGAGAGAGAGAGAGAGAGAGGGAGAGAGAGCTAACGGGAGAGAGTGAGAGAGAGAGCGGGAGAGAGAGAGAGCGAGCGAGCGCGTGCGAGATGGAGCGCGACAGATGGCGCGAAGGGAATGAGAGGGAGAGAGAGCACGAGCGAGATAGAGTGAAGAGCGCGAACAAGATAGAGCGAGAAAGAGAAAGAAACAAAGACAAAGAAACAAAGTGACTGGAGAGAAGAAGATAGAAAAAGGGAAAGAAAGAGTGAGAGAAAGAGAGAGAGGGAGAGAGAGAGAGGAAGTGGGAGAAAGAGAGAAAAAGAGAGCAAAAAAGTGGGAGATATAGTGAGAAAGAGAACGAGAGAGAGAGACAGAGGGGCTGCGAGTCAGAGAAAGAGAGAGAGATAGAAAAGAGAAAGGAAAAGAAATGGAGACAGAGAGAAAAGATAAAGAAAGACAGAGAAATGGAGACCGAGCGTGAGCGAGAGAGCGAGAGGGTCAGACTCATAGGTACACGCAACTTCATACTTTCAAAATAAAGCTGAAAATTTGTATTAGTCTTTTTAAAACAATCAGAGACTTGCATTGGTATTATTTCATGATACACTTTCAAAGAACAGATCTATTAAAGAAAAACATTCCTATCACCATTTTTACCTTCTCGCATTTACTAACATAAGAAGAGAAAGTATTCTAATCGTGGGCCGGAAAACGGACTATTTTCGACACAAAAACTCTTATTGCCAGGCCCAGGTAATGAAAAAGTGGATAAATCTAGTTCATATAAAAAGATTCCTCTAACCCGTGATGTTGCCGGAAGCCATTTTTGTGCGTCCTTGATACCGAACAATCGATTGACGGGCAAAAGTCAGTGCACAATGCTAGCGCTCCGTTCAGCCAATGTTCTTCAAACTTGATACATCCCAGTCGTTCTGACTGGTATCGGGATCCCTGGATTTAAAACCGATATTTTAATTTTGGGGGTACTTTACATGAAGCCAATCGGATATATTAAAAAAATTAAATAAAACGGCTCCAAATTTTTTGATTGAATTTTGTTTTTGGATAGGGCGAAGAATGCTTAAGAGAATGGTACAGGTCTCATTTTCATTAAAATCCTTGATTTTTTTCGGAAAATTAAAAAATCAATTGTTTTCGGCGTCTACCTACAGCTATCCTAAGTGAAAGTTATACTTAGTAGTGTTCTCAGCGAGTTGTGTTTTTAGTCTATGTCCTATGACATACCCTCATCAACAGGGCAGGCTATCAGACAAGCCCTGAATGCAGTCAATAATTGCGACAGCAATTATACATTCAACGGAGCAGTTCCTTCATCACACCACATCGCGGCAGACGGCGATGTCATGGACGCGTCGCCATTGCCAGTTCCCGACCCGAGTAGCAGCGAGGTCGGTGGCCACGCTGCTGCCTTCCACACCGCAACAGCAACAGACGGGCTCGACCACCAGTCAACAGGCAACGGAATACAGCGAAAAAGGTCAGTGGGTGACAATTCAATCCATCAAGACCCAAAAAGAAAGAGTGCGGGTACCGGTCACGATAGTGCGTCATCTGGCCAAAATCAACATTCAGACTACGTGTACAATTTACCAGTGCAAAACAGATTCAGTGAATTAAGTAACTCAACATCTAAAGAAGAAGAAAATAGATTCAGTTATCTAAAAGAAAATATCAGTGAGCAAACACAAAACACTATGAAAATTCCTCCAATATTCGTAGCCAATATCACAAACCTCAATGAATTCATAAAAGAAGTAAAAACTAGAGTGACCTCAAATTTCGTTGCCGAAAATAAAAATAATAAAGTGAAAATAGTTACCAAATCAATAACCGACTTCATAAACATTGTGAAATACCTAATACACACCCAAAGAAGTTTTCATTCTTATAAAGATCCCACCAACAAAAAATTCTCAGTAGTATTTAAAAATATTAACCAATCAATCTCAGAACCTGAAATACTTCAAGACCTCACTCAACGTCACCCATCCATAATAAAAGTAACACGATTACAAAAAGACAACAATCTCATCCCGGTTGTAGCAGCTGAATTTAGTGGAAACGAACCTCTAGAAACTATATTAACCATTAAACAAATATGCAACCACCGAGTGACAACTGAAAGAAGACGAAGACCCAACGGCCCCTACAATGTCAAAGATGCTTAGATTTCGGACACTCAAAAAACAATTGTAACCATGTGATTAACTGTGCCTTCTGTTCAGGAAATCATTACTCTGTAACTTGCCCACAAAAACTTCAAACTCCTATTTGCAAACTGCAAGGGAAACCACCGTGGGGATATTAGAAATAATAACTGTCCTTATTTCAAAGAAATATATGAAAAGAAAACCTCCACCTCAACCTTCAGAAATAAAAGTACCCACCAACAGAATTCAACACCTCCCCACTCAAATGATCCACTCGCTCACTTCCCAAACTTACCGAAAACCCTACCACTCCAAAACTTCTCTCCAATCAACAACAAAAACCATAACCAAAATATATCCTCAAACCAATCAAACACCCATTCAAGAAATTATCATCAAGCCTCCCTAGCAGACAACTCTCTCATAAATACAATCATTAATACAATATCATCATGTATCGTAAACTTCATAAATTCATTGATCCCTACAGTCATTTCAGCAATCCAAAACTCAGTCACCTCGTTTCTAAGTAATAATAATGCAAGTGCTTCTCCCTAAAAATTTAACACTCATAAACTGGAACGCAAATGGCATCCTAAATAAAAAAAACAGAGTTAATAAATTTCCTGCACTCCTTCAAAATAGACGTAGCATGCATAACTGAAACCCATCTCAAAGCACGAAATAAACTTTACATTCCGGAATATACAATATATAGAGCAGATAGAACAGAGAACAACGGAGGAGGAGTCCTAATTGCAGTAAAATCCACTATAGAGCACCACCAGATAAATACCGTTCACACACCCGGCTTAGAAACCATAGCAATCAGACTAATTATAAATAGCCACGACTGGAACATAATATCAGCCTACAAACCTCCCACAACAAAAATAGTTGATGCTAATCTACTAAATTTATTTCAACCCCAGATAAGTACATTAGTATTAGGAGACCTTAATGCCAAGAATACTAACTGGGGATGCCAAGCAAACAACCATGGAAAAATACTTGAAAAAATAATAAATCAAAACAACTTAAAAATAATATCCACAACAGAACCCACATATTACCCTAACGACCGACTCAGAAATCCAGATATTCTCGACATAGGCATTACTAACTCTAGCACTCAATTTTATTCAACGCCGGTTTTTGAACTTGACTCGGACCACATACCAGTTCTAATAACCTCCCATCAGCTGCCTCCACCTCATTCCCCAACGCCCAAACCCAACACACTCAAAATTAACTGGCACAAGTTTCAGAACATCATAAGCAGTGCTATCCCCAAAATTAAAATATTAAGTAGTCCAATTGAAATTGAAAATGCCGTAACTTACCTAAACACACTAATACATTCCACCCTACAAACTTCACAAATTAAACTAAAAAAACAACCTAAATGCAACAAGGACACAATATTGCCGCAGGAAATACTACAAGCCATAAAAATAAAAAACAAAACTAGAAGACTGTGGGCCAACTTAAGAACCCCAGAAATTAAGTCCGAACTCAATACAATTACCAACATAGTCAAAAGATTAATTAAAAAGCACAATGCCCAACAATTCCACACCAAAATTGAATCGCTGAACACCAAAAACAACTCAATATGGATCTTTACCAAAAAAGTATTAAATAAAAAAACAATAATCCCCCCATTAAACCAAACAGTAGGAAAAGCATACACTTCAATTCAAAAAGCGGAAGAATTAGCCACGTATTTCGCCTCAACATTCACAACTAACACAACTAAACCCCATCCCGAACATAAAACAATCACTACAGCAGCAGAACAATCGGTATATGGACCTCATCATAGAATTCAATACATTTCCCCAAAAGAAATCACACAAATAATTAGAAAACTACCAAATAAAAAATCACCAGGTCACGATAAAATAAACAATTTGATACTAAAAAAGCTACCCCCACCAGCAATAGCTTATATAAATAATATATACAACTCTTGTTTCAGAATAAGTCACTTCCCTTTTGCCTGGAAACATGCAGTCATTATCCCAATTCCTAAACCGAATAAAAACACGGCAAATGTCACCAGTTACAGGCCAATAAGCTTATTACCCTCTCTCTCAAAAATTTTTGAAAAGATAATTCTAAAAAGACTGACCAAACATATAGCTTCTACTAATCTCATACCAAAAGAACAATTCGGCTTTACGAAACGTACTTCAACGCAACACCAACTATTAAGAATCTCGGAACATTTATACTCATCATTTCAAAAAAAATATCATACAATAGCTATCTTCTTAGACATATCACAAGCATTTGATAGAATCTGGCACCAAGCATTAATATGCAAAATCAAAAAAAGCGGTACCCCATACTACTTATCGGAAATCATTAAGAAATTCTTAGAAAACAGAACATTCTCAGTAGCAGTAAATAATCACCACTCAAACCCCAAAACAATAAACGCAGGCTTACCCCAAGGATCCCCCCTCTCACCAACTCTTTTTAATATATATGTAGCAGATATTCCGAAGTTGCACCCCATACAAATAGCCCAGTTTGCTGACGACACAGCAATTTACTCATCCGGAACCTCACTCACAGCAATCAAAAATAGAATGCAAATATATATAAATCTAATTGAAAGCTGGGCAGCAAAGTCAAAAATAAAACTCAATCCAATTAAAACTGCAGCTAAGATATTCACACTAAGACCGTATACCTCTCCTCCCCCATTAACATTAAACAATGAAACGATAATCTGGTACCCATCAAACAAGCCAATAAAATACTTAGGTCTAAACATTGATACAAAACTAAACTGGAAACATCACATTGACAATAAAGTAATGCAGGCAAAAAACAAACTATTACAATTAAAACCACTAATCAATAGAAACAGCCATCTACCATATGACACCGCACTCGTAATGTATAAAACAATAATCAGACCCCTCCTACTGTATGCATGCCCAATATGGCTAAATGCAGCTAGGACCAATCTTAACAAAATCCAAATTATACAAAATCAGTTCTTAAGGACAATTACCAACGCACCATGGTTCATATCTAATGCACAGCTCCATAAAGAATTCAATCTTCAACCCATAACCCAGCACATTCTATACCTATCCACCCAATTCTATTCCAACCTAATGCAGATACCAAATTTAACCGGATTCAACCTAACCAGAAACCCCACCCATTCCACAAGAATAAAAAATAAGTACCCTTTCCATATATTCCAACAACAATTTTCCGAAATGGACTCTGATTAGAGGTGACCATTAGATTTCCTCGACCGCAATGCTAGTTGTAAGATTAATTTTAGTTTAGTTAGTAAGTCAACAAACATATGTAGAGTTAATGTAACTGAGCTATGTAAATCATCAAGGAAAACAATAAATAAAATTAAAAAAAAAAACCTACAGCTATAATTTTAAAGATGAAGATTTTTCCTTAATATATGTGTTCCTAAAAGATAGATCTTGAAATAAGATCACATTCAACCTTTTCGACAATATGAGTAATTTTTTAAAAATTTTGTCGTAAATATTAGAATTGATTAATTTATTTCATCAAAAACAGCTCCAAAATTTTTCATTAAATTTTGTTCACATATGTAATAAGGGACGATAAACAATATGGTACTAGTCCCATCTTCGGATATTGCTCTTTTTTTCGAAAAATGCGAAAAAATCAAAACTACAAAATTGAAAAGTTAAATTTCCCCCTCAAAGTCTGTTCTAAAAAAATAGCTTATTAAATATGTTATGAACATTTGTTTTAAAAAACTAGTTGCGCGAAATTTCTTCTTGAAATTAATCAACTATATACACATGTATTTCCAACTACCAGCCACGAGAAAAATTCTCGGAGAACGAGAATTGATAAAGGACATAAAAAATAATTAATTTACTTTTTAATCATAATTTACTATTGAAATGCCAATATTAATTCTATTTTAATTCTATTCTTCAATTTGTATTCTCAATATTCATTGAGAAATATATTGATGTATTTCTTTCAAGCCATCCGCAAAGCTTAATTGAAATTTGCCTAACAATACCTCAATGAGTATTTCGGAAGCACATGTTTGAACGTCGATATGATAGTGATGATAAAATAAAGATGTTTTATTTAGTCGAACTTGTGTTTACAAATTAGCCTTTTAGAAATGATTCAATACTTAAATGAAAATCCATATTTGTGTCCGCATTGTGAGGTGTAGAACAACGCGGACAAAATTTTATTTTCTCTGAACGGAAGGGGCCCCTTTCTATGTGTATTTCAGCATGTCACCAGCCATACATTGTATATTATAGACTCATAATTTCAACGAGTATAAAGCAATTACGCAACGTCAATTATCCTTTTTTAAAAATGAAAATTAGGTTCGCTCTTTGGGTAAACATTTTGTGAGTTGACATTTAAACAAGGGTATCCAAAATTTAAGGATTTATTTTATATTTTTACATAAAAAACAGGTCGCCTTTTCTGAGGAAGATTCATGTTAAATATATTAAACGAGTTTGGACCCAGATACTGGTTTATAAAAAAGTTTGAAATAAAAACACTGAATCACATTAATATAAACTTAAAAATTTTATTTTCCTGCGCTTCGTGTACGATTGTGTCAACATATATTAAGGCGATAATAAATGAAATTAATATTACAAATCATAATACATTAGTAATTTATTAGTATTATTAGTATTTTATTAGTATTAGAGTTGGTTACTTATCAATTGTGAATGATGTACTATAATTAACCCATAAACAAGTTGATATCAGAATACAGATATAAATAAGCGTTTTTACCACGAATTGATACTATTCGTCAAGCACATATGCCAAACTCATTACATATAGTTTTGACAACGCTGGCAATAGTGCGTTAATCCCTTCTGTATAATTTGCTGCGTATATAGTAACAGTTACATTTTTTCCTGTTTGTTTCATTTGTTAATGTAAGGAATGATTTCTGCTCCTGATTACCCAAATGAATGCAGATATGTCTCACGGGTGCTTTGTTTGAATTGGATGAATTTAACGTTTTCTAGTAATATCTGGGATGTTAGTACCGCAAGAAATGCAATATTTCAATATTATGTAGCCGTTTCCAATAATGCAAGAAAGTATGTGCTGTTATAACACCATAGTTTTGTTTATATTTTTGTTAATTTTTGCAAATTCCAAAATACAGAAAGGTCGCCGATAAGAGATCAGCGCCACTTTCATTTCCTCTATTTGCGAAAAAAATTAAATATTTGGAGATCATTGAGAAAATCTTGTTTCTAAAATCCATATATCTCACGCAAAATAGGAGCAAACGATTTAATTTTTGAAAAAAGGTATATGATCTCAATTATCTTTGGAGAAGAGATTTCAAGAACAAAAACGTATCTCTTCAATATTGCAGATGTAAAAAAACGTAGAAAATATAGAACTTTTGAATTTTTCGAAAATTGTGAGATTTCAATGAAAATGGGTTCTGCTCCATTTTAAGCGTACTTTTCTCTCTTGCGAAACACATTTAGTACAAAAACCCGAAACCATTTTTGAGAAAATTTTGAAAACTTCACTGATATCTCATTTAAAATACCCCCGAAATCAAAATATCCATTTCAAATTCTCAGGGAGTTTGGTCAAATCGAACTGAAAATATCAAGTTGGGATAAAATCGTCTAAACGGTTTATGAGCTAATGACCACACACGGGGGAGGTGGGGGACGGACATGCTATTTACTGTAAACTAATTCTGTGTCATCAAGGAGCCACAAAACAATGATTCTGACTAAATAATGTGTTGTAGGATGCAAGTTACTGGTAAAGGAGCATGATATATCCTCTTTTTCAGTAACAGGGGCTTAAAAACGAGTCTTCCTGTCGAAAAATCGCTACTATCCTATGCAGCATTACAATACATTCATTCCCTATTTGTACCAGGCGCGAAGGGTAAGAGAGGCAACCTTTCATTTACTAAAAATTACAGTCGGAAATTAAATCATCATCATCATCATCATCAACATTTTAGGGTTTAGGAGAGACTCCTGTTCCGTCTTCAACATGCCATCTCTATCTTGGACGGCTGACATCCCTTTTACCGTGAGGTCCGTATATTTGTTTTAGGATGCGGTCACTGTTGAAGAGTGTCAGGAATTTTAAATTACCCAATTAATTAAATAAATTATATAAATAAATATTACAAAACACAGGGAAAAGATTCCTCAAACTTGATGACATATCATCAAACGTGAGCGTTAAGGACCCTATGCAAGAACAAGCCCCAGTCGCGAGCCAGGCTTGTACGAGATGCAAATATGTTACAACCGCATGGTTTCACGCTGCGCCAACAATGAAGCAGGTAACAGAGATGAAGGCACTATAGAGGCTCATAAAGCTGAGCATACCCATGGGTACCTAGCATAAGGGTGTTTTCCCGGAAAGACGACATCATTACGTATCGCACCCTTTGTTGTTATGTAACGGCCTTCCGGGAATCCCCGGAACTCGCGCCGAAACAAACACGCGCGTTCTCGCCCCGAGGAAGGCACGGAAACAGAAGAACGAAGGGGCCCAACCGCCTGGAAAGGCGGGCGGGTTCGGAGTGGTTATTGAGCCCCTGAGTAAATATGCAAGCTGAGCAGGTGATTTGAAGGCAGGTCCATTTTGAGTGGGAGGTTGTCAATGCACGCGACATGTAAAGGGATATGCCTCACGCTCGGCACGCACAGCGGGCGCGTGGCGGCACGCACTCCGTCACCCACGCACGCTCGCCCAGCACGCACCCCGCGACCCAACGGGCGTTTGGGCGCGGAAAAGGGCGACATGGTCGTCGACTTACCACCGGCGTCGATAAAACTGTGTTTACTGCTGGGGAATGGCTTGATATCCAAATACTCCTTTCCTGTTTTAACCCTACTTAGTATTTACTGTATGCACGGGCATATCTGAGAGCAGGATTACAGCTAGCAAATGAATTGAAGTTCATGTGGTCTACAATCTCGTCATGGAAATAATTATATGAATTTTTAATTCAGATAGCTGTCAAAAACAAATCAAAGTTTTCCATGGTTTTGAAAGTTTGAAATCAGATTCGTTTAATACCAAAATAGAGGAGTACTAAAAATAAACAATAGTCTTCAGTTAATTAGAATAAATTTTAATAATCGATAGAAGAAACTTTTCACGAAGACATCGCGAAATTGGAATAGCAATTGTACATTTTATTTATAGAAAAATTACTCTTACTAATATATATATATATATATATATATATATATATATATATATATATATAGTATAATATAATTTATACTACTAAATTGCCTCAAAAAATGCATCTTTCGCACGGAGATTAAATATTCTAGTAAGATAGGGTCAAGTGATGTGTTTTTATAATAATACCCGTAATTATATCTCTATTTTTTCCCTCCTTCATCTAAATGTGTAATATTGGCCAGATTTTGAAAAAGGTACTTTCGTTTGAAAACATCAACCGGCCTTCCCTATTTTGTTTCAATTCAATATTAAAATTATGAGAATATTCCTCTGTTTCTTCATGCCTTTTTATTGAAAGTATTTAGAAAATTGTGGTCCAATGATATTAATTTTAAATTCTCATTATATTGGTTTTAATGTGAAACCGCAACAGAAAACAAAATAAATGTTGCCGATCCGGTGGCCGAGATCGCTAAGGCAGTAGTGTCGTAGCGATCTCGGACCGGAGAGTCGCGGGTCCGAGTCCCACCTCGGGCATGGTTGTATTTGTATTCATCTCTTCATCCCTTATCATCACCATTTCGTTTCACCTTCATTGTTACCGTACCGTTCACTCCAATAGTGGTCGCTAATGACCTAGATGTTGATGCGACCTTAAAAAAACTAAAAAAAAATAAATGTTGTTAAGATTCCAGAGTATTTTCATTTTATATTACTTTTTAATGCGTAATAAGGCTTGTGTAGTAAGACCTAAATAAGATTTAGATAGGGACTAAGACCTGTTATTTTGATGTTTCTCCTACAGACAGAAAGAAAACGTAGAAAATGATTAAACATGCGTTTTATAAAAAGAAATAACGCTTTTACTGCATAACCCTTCTGGTACTATTGCCTTCCTCATATGAGGCGTGGACAGAAACGCGACTTGTAAAGAAAATACTTTCTTTTTCGTGCTCTCTCGGGGTTCACCTGGAGCGTCGAATCTTTTCCGCACCGTTGGCTTTCTTGCCACCGCCGACGTCATCACAGCCTTAGAGCTCGCTTTGGTCGTCTCCCCAAACTCGACTCCTACGTTACCGTTCTCATGTTATTTCTACACGAGACCATCGCCGAAGCTCCAGTCACCTCTCTCAATCATCGGAAACTATCCTTTACCTTCTAAAATGTCTACAGCTCTAAGCGTTGACTGTATCTATTATTAAGTAGATATATAATTATTGTAATGTTTTGTGAATTTTGTATCATTTTAGCTGTAAAAGAAACTATCCCTAGAAGTATTTATACGAATTCCTAACCTGCATATTATTCCACTTCATTCTATTCTATCAGCCTTCATTTTTCTGATTGGTGGAGGTATTGTTGATGTCAGCTAATTAGCTGTTTCAAAGTCTACCACTGATTGAGTGAGAATTACTGAATATGAATCCTCTGAGATGACATATACCTTTTTCCCTCCAATCAGTACCAGGTTGATGCTCTAACATACGAACCACGGACCGAGTAATGATTCCTTTCCCATTACTTTCTCCTTTCTTTCTTGTAATAAGAAATGGATCCTGTCCTCGTAAGTCACTTCATTAATTAAACAAAATCACAGACAACCGTCAGATATACGAAAAGATATGACTAGATGTGAGTTCTCAGAGACTAAGTAGGTTTCGATATGGGATAACCGGAATAAAATAACTAACTTTTGGATTGACTTATATTATTATCACTTGGAAAATATTTTACTTTCTTGCCCTTACGAAACTACTTCGTAAGAAGAGAAAGTTATGTAATCTTGCGCCTGAAAACGGCAAATTTTCGGCAAAAAAACCCTGTAATGTAACGAAAGCTATGGGCTATGGTAACGAAAAATTGAATAAATTCATTTGCTATATATAAAAAGTAATTACTCTAATACGTAGTGTCACCAGAATCCATGGTTTGTAAGTTCTTGATACCGAAAAATCGATTGATGGCAAAACAGTCTGTCCGTTTGTGGTCAACGCTAGCGTCTAAATCATACAGATGATTTTCTCCAAAAAAATTATATTCCCCGATCTCTCTGAATAAGCTCGAGGCTTTGAGAGTTAGAAACGGATATTTTGATTTTTGAAGATACTTCACATGAAACGAGCATTAATGTTCAGAGTCAGCCGGGGTTGGACTCATAGGGCGCTTCGGTGGCGTATAGGAGTGAGTAACGGCGAGTTAACTCTGAGGATCTTGGTTCTGGTCTCGGAGCGGAAAGAAAATTTTGGATTATGAAAACACTTTTGCATCTATGTGTAGTACTAATATAGCGGAGGACTTAGAATTATTACAAAAAAGTATGTGTTTTTGCAGCATGACTATTTTTTTCTTTTCATCACTTTTCATTTCGCAGGTTATTCTATAAATCGATGGTTTGATCTGATCTGGTACACATCTTCTGACATTTCTCAGCACAACATTGCCAATTTTGCTTCCCCCCTCCATTACTAGAACTCGTCTTATTTCCATCACAACGCCTATCTGGACAACTTAATCGTTTAGGTTTTTCTTGTAAGCCAAGGCACTGGTCGTGATCATTACATTTCTCTGCTACGATTCATGTCTTTTATCCTCATTGCAGCTGTTTTCATAAATAAACGAAGCAACGTCTCAAACAATGAAGGTCCGTGAACTACGCATTGTGTGCCATTCCAATCTTCCCACAATATTCTTAGCCATATGTTATGAAAAATTCTAATTATATCATTTTTCAAAATAATTGTTTGAATTATTGAAAAATTAAAAGTTCTATAACTTATTCACAGTCATCACAGCATTGTATTTGTATTTGACCCGTACTTCCACCAATCTCTACATCTCTGAATATCTCGCATGTTAATCCTTAGAGACCCTTTCTTTTAATCCTCGAAATAATTATCGTAAGCGTTCACAAATGGAGACATATCGATATTTCGTATATGAAGGGGTATTTCTGGTTTCTAAAAAGTACTTACTAACAAATTTGAGAAGCCGAATTTCAAATAAAAAAATTATAAATTCAACATTTGAAGTATTTGGATCATGAAGACACTCGTGTACACAAACATCACATTTCAACTTTCTCGTTAGTTTGTTTCGTTCATCCGAAGAAGCTCTCCGTGCTTCGTTTGCTGACCTGCCTTCTCCAGCCCGCAACTTCCCCAGCGCCGCCAACTGCGCGGCCCCCTCCTCCGTGGGTGAAGGCTCGGGTTTTTACTCTGCGCCGGAGGTGAAATATCTGCTGCGGAGCGGCTGCGTGGGAGGGCAACACTCGCGAGGGACGCCTCCTACTGCAGGAGGCTCTCCCCGCCCCTCCCCCACCCTTCACCGACCCACCACCTCGCCCACGCCCGCGCCAAACCGTCACGCCTACTGGCTTGCCGCCTCCATTTGGTTGGTTTGTTAGTGCCATTAGTCCCGTAAGTGTAGTGCATATTTTTTCTCGGGAAATGACGGTGATCTTCCCCCGATGGATGGCGCCGACCTACCGCCGGTTAGCCGACCTACCAATCCGACGCCAACCTACCGCCAGCTAGCGGAGTTTGCCCAACCAGGTATCTCCCACCGGCGGGGCAGCGCCCCAGTCGGGACGAGCTCTAAGTTCCCGACCGGTCTCCCGGAATATGTGGTAGTGTAGTGCATGTTAGTGTAAGTATGGGTTTAAGGGGGGAGGATAGGACAAGGAAGAGGAAGGAAATATCGCGCGCCGTTGTTAGGGTACTCCTCCGGCATTAGCTTGGGGTTGATCGGAGAAACAACGGAAAACTACCGATCAGAGCAGCCGGCCGCTAGAATTCTCCTCCAGACACAGACTGAATTCGACCTAGTCGAAAATCCTGCCGCCGCGCCGTCAGGACTCGAACCTATGACATCCCGGTCAGAGGCGCTGCAGTGACATCAGTTGGTGCACTGAGTCACCGCTCCCGGTTGCCGCCTCGGCCACCTTTCCTTTCCTTCATTTTCCTTTTATTGGCATTGTAAGTGACGTAAATCAGTACTATAGAACTTTTACATATGTATTTTTGGCGGCTTAAATTAACCTTAAAAACTAACTTAATTCTGAAACTAATTACTCAGAGTGAGAGAGCTCATGAAGCGCCTTACAGATTCTCCAACTCGGCCTAAATGTTCAAACAAAGCTTCAATTGGGAACCTTTTTTTAAATTCTTGTACGGGAATGTGGGATTTGAGCGAGGTTCAAATGGCATAAGTGGTTATTTTGGTCGATGAATGAGTAGAATTTGCTGGAGATCTTTGCAATGAACGGGATTATGTATGAAATATTTAATCCTTTGTACTACTGTAGATTTGAAACGAAGCATCGGGCTTGAGTAATTGTTCCGAGGTATTTATTTTAAACTATTTGGATTTTGTTTAAATTGGTTATTGAGGCATTTAATCAGATGGGACACGCATGGGTCATAATAGGTCGGATATAAAGTTTGTATAAGGCTGTTGCGTGTTTTACAGAGATTTAACTTTTGTAATTAATGGATGATTTTAGTTGGAGGATCTTTATTTTTAATTGATGCCTTTTTGCACTTATACGGCCTTTCCACTGAAGCTTCGTTTCAAGATTTAGTCCTAGGTATTTTATGGTTTGGGTGGGTGGAGTCCAAGGAATTAGTGAATTACTGATTTGGAGGGTTAGGGGTGAACATTTATCTAAGTGTAAACATTTTTGCATTAGATTTTTTGGCTTTGAGTTTGAGTGTCCATTTTATAGACCATTCTTCTATTTGGTCAAGGTGTCTTTGCATTTTTTTCTTATGATGTTGCATGGATAACTGGAGCCGTATATAATGGTGTCGTCAGCGAATTCCTCGATGTTGGTGTTGAGTGCCACTGGGATGTCAGCTACGTAGAGATTAAAAAGTGTGGAAGATAAAGGAGATCCTTGGGGAGGCCTGTTTGCGTATTTCTGTGGTTTGATGTGTGATTTTCAATGGTAACCGCAGAAGTTCTGTCTGAAAGAAAACTAGTTATTGTGTTGAGTAGATATATCGGGGTGCCTATAGATTTTAATTTCTGAATGAGGCCGTTGTACCAGACTGTCGAAGACCTGGGTTAGATCTAGTCACGTGACGACTGTATAGTGATTTTTCGGGAAAGCTTCCTGGATTAATTCATTGACCCTGAGCAGTTGGTGGATCGTTGAGATGGTAGTGATGAATCCAAATTGATGGTGGGAAATAGCCTTAGTGTTATTTGTGTAGTATTTTAAACTTTTGAGGATAATTGTACCTAGTAATTTAGGTAATGTGCGCAGGAGACTGGTCAGTCGGTAACTTTCCGGATTGTTAAGATTTTTGTTGGGTTGGGGTATGGGAATAATAACAGAGAACATCTAGTTTAGTGAAAGTAATCTGAAGATTGAATTGTATGTTGTTTATGAAAGCTATAATGTTTAATGAGAGATTTTCGAGAATGATGTTAGATATTTTGTCGTGTCCCGGGGTCTTTTTATTGGGTAGCAACCGAATTAGGGGCTTGATTGCTTCAGGAGTGGAAAATTTGATTCTGTGCGAAACATTAAAATTTGGTACGATGGCTGATTGTTTTATAGAGTTGTGGTTGAGGTGATTGAATGCGGTGAAAACGATTAACCAAAGTGACCTGCTAATATTTCGGCTTTATCTAATGGGACGTAACAGTTGCGTGTAGGATTATTTAATTGAAGTATAACTGATCGTTTCTTGCGAATTCGTTCGATTAATACCAGTGTATTATTATGAGTGTTTAACGATTGAATCATTTTATTATTAAGAAGTGTGATAATAGTATTTAATAGCTTCTTTTGGTATATTAGATATACCTAATATAACAGCTAATATAAGAATAAATACACTATAGTGTATTTAGTTCTTTTTTAATTAAGAGACTTTTGGTTTCGATCCATAGTCTTCTGGTTCTATTTCTTGTTTTAATTATGTTTAAAATAGATTTCGGTAGATCGTTGTGAGGTTTTTCGTATATAGTCGGCGAGTTAGCTCTTATTATTGATTCAATTGTGTTTCAAATTAAATTGTTTAGTAAGATTATCGATTGTTCTATTTCTATTTTATTATTTAGAATTTTAGGTTTTGGTGTAGGTTAGTATGGTTTTGAAGGTTTTTTAATTGATTTGTTTTTTATTTAAAGTATGTGAGGGTCAATGAGAAGCGGGCAGTTGCTGTGACGATATTAGAACGGGGAATTGATCCGAGTCGAGTTCACATAGCTTGTTCGTAAAATAGTAATTTGAGAGTTCGTATGTCGAGGATGTCCGTAAGCTTGTTAATGTCCTTCGAGATGTGATTTGCTTCGACTGGTATTACTTACAAATTCAAATCTGAGATAGTTATATGTAAAAACTTCCCCAATGGATTGGAAATTCTACAGCCACAGGACGTGTTTTTGGCGTTCAAGTCTCCTAATATTATAGTGGGGACTGATTGGTTTAATAGCTCATTGAAATTAGTTGTATGAATTTTTATTTTAGATGGCTTATATAAAGCTATTATTGTGAATTTGTTACTTTGTGGGTAAGTTTATCGCTGTGCACTCCAGATCTAGAGTAGTAGGTAAATTAGTTTTGATGTATGGGATAGAATGGGTTATGTATTAGTAGTAGAACACCGCCAGTTGATGAGGGTCTATTCTCTCTTTGTGTGTTGCATCAGGATATTTTAAATCTGTCTTGCATGTAGTTAAGTTTTAGTAATTGCGGCTATTTTTACATTGTTGGCAGTTAAGAAATAGGATAATTCAGCTTTCTTGTTTAAGATTCTATTGGCATTCCAATTGAAGAAGACTAATTGTGTTGATGCATTACGAAAGTTATTGATAAATGGCAACGAAATTGAATTTTGAATATTACTGATTAAAGAGGAGATGATTGAAGTTAGTAATAAAGCTATAGATGGAATTTGCAATTGAATTGATGAGAGGGGAGTTGTGATTGATCGATTTTATAGCGTTGGGGGTGGGGGTCTACGTATATTTCCATTTTTTCCTCAAGCAGAGGTATATCTACTGTTGGCATTAGGCGAGGCGGGGTTGAAGTTCGGAATATTTTCTGTGGGAGGTGGAAATGGAAAGTTTTGGTTTGAGAGGACGGGAGAAGTATTATTGGTGTCACTAGTTTTTCTAGTTCTGGCCTGACGGCTTTTGGTTGCCGACTCCGCTGAGTTCTTCAAATAAGAACATTCTGGAGTAGGTAAGTCGGCCCGATGAGCTCCCTTGCACAGTTTGCATTTATGAGTATTCTCCTTATTAACCGAATAATGGCCTTCTGCACAGTAAATACAAGCTAGTTCGTGATTACAACTGTTTCTTGTGTGCCCGAAATCAAGACAACGCAGGCATTGAACCGGGCCCCTCCTTTTGTTCCTTTTTTCCGGTTTTACACATAGGTTCCAGATTTGTTTTGTTTTCGTCACAATGGCAGTGTTTGTGGCGATCCCGGTGATGGTTGTGTCAGTAGTAAAGGGACCGGTCGGGCGCGGCGTCGAGGCCGGCAGTGACGGGCGCGTCCGCGACGGCTCGTCCGCCGCGTGGGGCGCAAAGTGGGGGCTTCAGGCGGTTTAATGAACGTTCGTCCGAAATTGAATGAGAGCCGTGAGAGCGCTGGAGGGCGGGCGGCGGCGGCGCCCGGGGGCCTAACCGGCGGCTAACCGGATTACGGGGCGCGGCCGCCGCCACGGCCCACGCAACGCTGCAAGCCTCTTGCCAAGGCCCCCTCCCCCGCCCGGCTGCCATTGTGAGCGGCGGGCTTTTGTTTCCAGGCGAAATCCTTAGAATGCACTTCTTGTTCTTTCAGGGCGTCGGAAAGTTACTTATCCTTTCGCGCCGCACAAGTGCATCGCGAAGCAGGCTAGCCAACCTCAGGGAATCTTATTTGAGATTGTAGTGAGCAGTGACACTTACACGCAACATATCTCACTAGCGACATTGTTTCGGTTTTATGTACTGTTCGGGATGGTCAATCAGAGTGCTTATGTTTATTCGTATTTAAGATTCGCACTGGCCAACCTGTCGCTAATTATGGGCATCTGAAAGCAAACGCCCCTCTAATTTTTTTATAGAATGTAGACGTTCTTGCGGAATTGAATCTTTGGAATTTTTTAGAAACAAAATTACTGAATTATGAATTTTAAATAATTCTGAATCAAATTATTATTCCTAGCAAATTATTCAGAGGTGCCTAAAAATTGGAATAATTAAAATTAATTACAAAATGTTATAGTAAAATTAAATACATGAATGTAACTGTTTGTAACATCTAATTTTCTTGCAATAAAATTAAAATTGTATGTTTCATTAGTGATTTTTAAACTACCAAAGTTACTGACATGCCATTCTCGTTAATGGAATATACTTCACTTGTTGAAGTCATGTATGTAATTCGTTTCACAATCACTTACTGGGTTGCTAAATGATTGTGTCAATCGCCATATCACAAAGGAATTACACGTGTTCTCTACTATCTGGTGCAGAAAATTTTCTTTAGTGATGCTCATAACATGGTGATAACAGTTTTCTCTTGAATCTGGGAAAGGAAATGTTCGTTGCAAACATATACAAAAGCTAGTTAAAACTTTCTTCATTAATTCTAAAACTTTTTTTTACACTCGTTTCTTTAAACTGTTACTTTTCTCTCTTGTCGTGTATTCCATCACCATATATTTTACATTTTTCCTTTTCTTTATGTTCCTGATCTTATATTTCTTCCAATTTTTTATATAATGTAGAGCTTTTGTTCGATTCATAATCTGCCAGTAACCAATAATATGCCATATAATATAATGCCAATAATCTGCTATCTCCACAATGTTCTTTTGGATAGAAAACCCGTCATATGTAGGAATGAATGACAAAAATTTACGTCCAAATATCTGCATTTTTAAATTTTCGCTACCGCATACGCAGTAGAGAGAATGATTCACGAAAAAACTGGAAATTTTCGGCAGATAAAATATTACGGGGGCCCGACAACGAAAAAGTGGATTAATCTAGTTGCTAAATTTATAAAAGTAACTCTAAGATGTGGTGTAGCCGTGTTCTTGGGTCCTTGAAACCGAAAAATTGATTGACAGCAAAATGTTTATCATTTGGCTATCAGTGAACAATGCTAGCCATTGACCAATGCTCTAAACCATTCGGCCAATTTTTCTCTTCATTTGATATTTCTCTTTCGATCTAGCTGATGTCTCGGCCCTTGAATTGAAAAACGAAATTTTAATTTTGATGTATATGAAGTGCCTGGGACATTTTTAAAGTAAAAAAATGGCTCCAACATTTTTTATTAATATGTGTTATTGAATAGTAGAAAAAAGCTTAAAAGAATGGTGCAAGTATCATGTTCGTTAAAAACCTCAAATTTTCGAAAATTACAAAAACAATTAAATTTTTTGGCGTCTTTCATCAACTAAAATATTAAAATAGACCATTTTTTCTTTAACTAAATATTTTACGTTAAGATACATTTTGAAATTAGGTCATGCACAATTTTTTGAAAATTTGAGTATTTTTTGCGTACTTTTGCGTGTAATATAGGCAATTTCTAAAATTTTGTTTACACAATTTTTGATTTGGCAGTTCGGAATAATTACAGTTTCAAATACAGATATGAAAATAGTGTAAGAAAGCCTCATTCAAAACTTGCTTGAAAAGTTTGAATAACAATAAATAGAGAAAAACAAACAATAACTTAAGTGAGAATTTGGTAATGCGTGAAATAATGAGATCGTGTGATCCTTTTCATGTGTATTTGTCCCAATACATATTGTGATGTGTATTATCGCAATACAAAATTCTCTTGTCAACAAAAATTGGAAATGTACTGGACAGTGAAAATTAGTCATCATATTTATTCATTTATTTAGTTATTTACTTATTTATTTAATTAATTTGTTTATTAGGTTTGACGTCGTATCAGTTACTGATGTCGGGGAACAGATGATTGTAAAATGAATAATTGCCATGATATTTA
This sequence comes from Teleogryllus occipitalis, assembly GCA_011170035.1. Lineage (NCBI taxonomy): Eukaryota > Metazoa > Arthropoda > Insecta > Orthoptera > Gryllidae > Teleogryllus > Teleogryllus occipitalis. The sequence continues at coordinate 27,347 of BLKR01005600.1, read as the reverse complement.
TGTGAAGGACACGGAGAAATATCGGAATGAGAAGCAACTGAACCGGGGAATTCTCGAGAAAAGCGCTCGTTCGTCCACCCCAACTGAGGAGCAAACATTCAAAACGTGACATGTCCATTTCACTGTTTTGTAATAAAAATGAAAAATATAGCATTAATTTGACATTTTGACACCATCTTTAACTCAACCGATAGAGTTCTACTTAATGTACTGTAAAACATCTCATTTTTTTTGAAATAAAATTCTAGGAAAAGACAACAGAAGAACTCAATTTTTACCAAATGGACATGTCACCTTTTGAATGTTTGCTCCTCAAATTTTATACGGACTGCTCGGGACTTTAGTCTGGACCCCGGGGCTTAAAGAGTGTGTACTGCCCATTAGGATGCGAGTCCCCAAACGCCCCTCGTGCCAACTGCATGCTCCCGTCTGAACTTGCTCCACATCGTGGGCATCGAAGACGTACGCGAGCGGCGGCGGAGACGACGACAAAGAGGAATACGGAGTCGGATACTGTGATGGCGACGGCGTCGCAGACGGACGCGACGGCGATACAGGTAGTGGCGGTCGAGGCGACCGTGTCGGTGACCGAGCCGACGGTGACAGAGGCGATAATAACACACGTGACGGAGCCAGAAGCGGCGATGACGGCGACGACAGGAGAAGTGATGGCGACAATAACACAGGTGACGAAGAGAGAGGCGGCGGTGACGGTAACCGAGACATCGCCGATGGCGATGGAGATGACAGTGAAAAGAAAACGGTGAAATAGATGGTGGCGACGGTGGCTGCGGAAACGACGACGGTTATAGAGGTGATGGTGACAGAGGTGACAATAACACCGGTGACGATAAAAGAGGCGACGGCGACCGTGACGATGTAACGACGACGGTGACGGCTGAGGTGCTAGCAACGCATGGAAGACACGTGGGTGTGCGGTGGCGTGGGCGGGGCGTGGGCGCTGGCGTGGGCGCTGGCGTGGGCGCTGGCGTGGGCGTGGCGTGGGCGTGGCGTGGGAGTGGCGTGGGCGTGGCCGGGGCGTGGGCGGGGAGTGGGCGGTGGCGTGGGCGGTGGCATGGGCGGGGCGGGGCGGGGCGTGGGCGGGGCGGGGTGGGGCGGGGCGTGGGCGGGGCGGGGTGGGGCGGGGCGTGGGCGGGGCGGGGGGGGGGGGGGGGGGGGGGGGGGGGGGGGGGGGGGGGGGGCGGGGCGGAGCGGTGACGTGACGTGGCGCTCGGCCGACAGCTGCGGAAAAGGCTGGCGGGGCTCCCATTGTGCGCCTTCGTGCTTTTCAATTTTCTATGTTTCCTCCGTCGAGCAGCGCGAGCGCCCCGACGACGAATAACCTGCGCCGGCAGCGCCCGCACTGGGCCCGAACGCATTTCCAACGGCACGACTTCCCAAAGCTTTTGAACTGCCAAAGATTCTGCTTGCTGTTTATTGAGAAGCTATGGTTTAAATAAAATGTGTAGAAGTTCTGGTAAGAGTAGCAATATCATATGGAGAGTTGAGAAACTTTGTGAATTAAGACAGGGTCATCGTGTTTTCAGATACTAGATTATATAGGTAACTACTGGTCACGTGATAGTTAATCACATTTTACGCTACGCTCTGAAAATAATTTAGTAGATGAAAGACTTTTCCGCGAGTATGGGTTTGTTCTGTGTCCTGGTTTTGGACATGGTTGTCAAGTATTCTATTGTTAAAACGTTCTCCTTCAAGTTTAGGTATGCCTTCGCTAAGAAACTATCATGGAGAAGGTTGATTTACTTGTCCGAGATAATGTTCAAGAAACAATTCCGGCTGGTATTTCGCAATCGCAGTTGCAGAATATGCAGGGAAAACACTTAATACTTGAGTGTGCGGCGGGTTGCGTAGACTTTTTGTTCAGGGGCGCTGAAGTCATTACAATCTCATCAATCACAAAAAGCAACGCCATTTTGCGACAGACACACGTACATTCCCAGTGTACTATGCCCTTATTCTTAACGCAAGTGGAAGAAGTAAGTTGACGTTTAAACGCAATCGAATGAACGGTACGTCAGCACAAAAAATACAAACAAATATTGATTTTACTTTCTCGCTACCGCTTACACAGTAGAGAGCAGTAGACCAGTACAGGGCGGTACGGTTCAGTAGGAAAGTAATGGTATTTGGGCGTAGTAGGGCAGTAAAGCTGCAAACAGAGTAAAGAGAAAGTTATGTAATGCTGCGGAAAAAAGCAGTGAATTTTCGACAGAAAAAACTCTTGTTGCCGGGCTCTGCTAACGAAAAAGTGCATAAATCCATTTGATAAATTTAGGAAAATATCCCTTAAAACGTGGTGTAGCCAGAGTTCATTTTTTGAGGGACCTTGATACCGAAAAAGCGATCGTCGGCAAGTGTGTTTCTGTTTGTGTGTGAACAACGCTGGCGGCTAAATAGTTCAGCTGACTCTTTTCAAAATTGATATTCCCCAATCTATCTGATTGATGTCGCAGCCCTTTCAATTTGAAAACGAGTTATGGGGGTACTTAACATGAAGCTAGTGAGCCATTTTTAAAATTTTCCAAAAAATTGCCTCAAATATTTGTTGTATTAAACTTTTGTTGTTGTTGTTGTGTGAAAGACGTTTAAGAGAATAATAGTAATAATAATAATGATAATAATAATAATAATAATAATAATAATAATAATAATAATAATAATAATAATAATAATAATAATAATTATTATTATTATTATTATTATTATTATTATTATTATTAAGCCTATACTAATCCCTTTCGGGCAAAGGCCTCCTGTATCAAAACTTAGCTCTTGACACATCGGATGAGCTAATTCCGACGATTCTTGAGCACTAATTCTCTGCTTCAAGGTAAGATCACTTGACATCATTCAGGATACACATTTAATACATTATTTTGTCACCGTAAAGTTCTCACTTTTCTTCTATTTGTCTTCACTTTTACACTTATACACTTGCCAGTACTAGAATACAAACTTACGTAACTCACTACTTTGCCACAATTGAGCTCTCAATTTTCGTCTGTTACTCCTCCCACTCATATTTCATTTTTATAAGTCCACTTTCCTCGCCTTGTTAGACCTGATTTTTCGTTTACACTTTATACTTTCTGCTCTTCTCTTCCACCACCATTTATCCGGTGCCGCTCATATCTACTGCTTTTCTTCTACTCTCTACAGTTTGCTGCACCATCTCATCTTCTGTCTCCCTGTGTTTCTCTTTCCAACTCTTACGTTCCACATTGTTGCTGCTGCATACGCCCACTTTCCCGGGTTCATTCCGGCAACATGACCACCCCACTTCCATTTCACTTTCTTGGATGTTTCTTGTGCATCTGCTATGTGGTTAGTTTTCTGATATCCTCATTCCGTATTTTATCTTGGATGGAGACGTGGAGCGTTTTAGTCTCCAATCTTCCTTTAGTCGCTGCTAGTTTTTTCATGCGTTTGTGCGTAGCGGCCTAGGTTTAGGTTTCATACAGCATTACTGGCAGCACACAGCTGTCCATTATTTTATTCTTCGTCTCCATTTTTTGTCTTTTGTCCAAAAGTAAGACCGGGACCAGAATTTCTTCCGCGGTAGCGTTATTCTTCTGTTAATTTCCTCGTCTGCTCTATTATTAAAAGTGACCGTCTGTCCCAAGTAGATGTATTCTGGGACATACACTATTTCGTCTGGGTGTATTTTAACTCCAATTTCCGTATGGTTAGTCATTAGTTGTTTTTTTTTGTGATCATAGTCAGCACTGTCACGGCACTTTGATCACACAACTCCGTCATCATTTCTTGAAGTTCTCTCGCCGATTTCGCAAATAATACAGTATCATCGGCAAATATCAGGTGCGACAGTTTTCTTCCATTTACGTTGATGACAAATTTTCCTTCTCAGTTTAGATTCCTAAAAAGTCCTCTAAAAGCGCTGGAAACAATTTTGGTGAGATGGAATCTCCGTGTTTTACTCTCTTAGTAAGTCTAAATTTCTCTCCTGTTGTTTCCGTCCTGACTTTGTCCCAAGAGTTTGTCCCAAACACATCGACGTGCTCGTTCGCGACTGATACCACAAAGGCCACGCTTGAAAGAAACAGTATTAGCTGAGACGGACACGCCTGTGGGCATACGAACGTGCAAAGGCATAAAACAAGTATATATGCACTAATATTGATTATATGTTGAATTCTTTTTATTGTTGCTTGAATGTTGTTTGGAAAAATCTCAAATTTCTAATTTGCTCCCCCAAATTCTTGGGCGCCTTTAACCTCGTTTTGGCCCACTGTGCGCTCCTCCTCCGCATCTGCGTCCGCAGCGGAGGCGGCCCGGCGAAGCAGCTGCGCTTGTGCCCGCTGTGTGAGGCCAGCGCCCTCGCCTTCCCTGCTTCCCCGCAGGACAAAGCCCTCCGCCGCTCACGGCCAAAATAGTTCCCCAGCCGTAAAAGTGAATTCTGGGTCGATTGGCGGCTCCGTTTGACAACCTGTATTATTCAGCGGGCATGTCAATGTCGCGGCGATGGTGACGCGAAAGATGTTCTGCATCACAAATCATTCGGGGAGACTTGGAGAAAGGGTTAAAAATGGTTGGGAATGGTAATACCATTTAGGGATATTAACTTCCCAGTGTGAATAACTTTTGAATGATGTAGTCTGTAGAAAGAGGTTTTATTCTACTCGTCTTCTCCGTACAAGTGTGAAAATTGCTATCAAAGTTTTTACTTTCTCGTCTTTATGAAGGTGATTCGTAAGAAGAAAAATCAGTCATGTAATCGTGCACGGAAAAACGCAAAACATTTGGTAGAAAAACTCATATTGCCGGACTTTGGTAATGAAAAAGTGAATAAACCTTGTTGTTAAATACAGAAAAAATTCCTTTAACACGTATTGTAGCCAGAATTCTTGTTTTGAGGATCGTTGAGACCGAAAATGGAATGACAGCTAAACGTCCGTCTTCAAAAACATTTTCAAGGTGCATGAATCATGTTCGTGGAAATCCCACATATTTTGAAAATTGCAAAAGTGCATTTTTTGGGGGGCGTCTTCCTACTACTACAATATTGTAGACAGACATTCCCCCCCCTAAAGTAATCTGCTCCTTAAAGACGAATCTTTATGTGGGTATGTGTAATGTGTATGTTCCTTTGTAATTTGGCGCAAAATATAGCCAATTTAAAACAACTTTAATTTTTTTCTCAGAAACCGCTCTGAAGTTTTCTTTAAAATGTTTTACAGAGAGAAGAAAAGATGCTTGAAAGGTGCGCAGGTCCCATTTTCGTTGAACTCTCTGAATTTTCGAAAATGATTAATTATACAAGAAAGTATGTGATGTTGTAGCATCACTGATTTTAAACATACATGTGCTGTTTATGTATTCTATGTTCTCAAACATTTTACGCACGTACAGGTTTGTTTGCCGTTTTCGAAAATATGAAATTTTGAGCATGTACTATATTATAATAGCTTGAGAGAAATCCAATAGAGTTAAAGTATATTTTGGAATAGTTATAAACGAATTTGGTGCAACGGCTGAAGTAAAGAATCACAGCATTTATGTAAATTCTTAACACTTACTTTGTAGAATTAGAATAGAAATGTCTGCAAAAAATTCTATTGCCTGAGTTTTAGATTGCGTTATTGGTTATCTTTCATTGTCTGACAGTAAATATTTTACCTTATGTAATAGCGGAATAAGCAATGAAGTTTATTTATTCATTCATCAAACATGCCCAATACGGAATTAAACACCGACCAACCAACATCTCGCCACATTACTTCCACATCAGAACTCTCACAAATATACAGTATACACCTTCACAGCAAGTCATCACACATATAAAATACAAAAGAAAACAAGGCATACAATACCTTTTAAAGTTGTCACAACCCTCATTAATTTTATTCCAAATACACAAAACCAAACTTTACAAATTCTATCAATATCACTCTTTTAGGTCCTTTTTCTAAGGCATTTCTTGAGAGAACAAAATCAATATCATGCTTATTCGCTACTCTCCACATTCTATTCAGTGGAGCATTAAATAAATTAGTTAAGCAAATGGAAACGCATAAAGTGTTTCATTATTATTTCTGAGACTTCTGGGACAAATCTTTCAACAAACTTTTGACATTAAAATAGTCGATCAACATTATATATTAATATTTTGTTGTAAAATCATCAGAATTGTCATCAATCTTTTTAATCTAAAACCATTTTGTTCGTCAGTCATTAATGTATTTACTTCAATCGTCTCTCAGTGAAAATAGATTCAAACAGATTCGGCATAACACTCATTTCACATATAGGTCGTTAATTTACAAATATTCTTTTCCCCGATTTGAATATCGGAGTCACATAACTATTTATTCACACTAATTGAAAACGCCTTCCTGAATTGATTTATAAAAAAGCCTGGAAGAATACCATCCGAATCAGGTCTGGTCTTATCTAATTTCTTTATTGATATTTTATATACATGATATTTGCTAATATACACGGAGCGTACATTTATAACAGAATTTTCGTAGTGATTATTGAAAACATGTGATGACTGAGGGACGTACACTGATTCAAAAAATTCAGCAAACATATCGACTATTTCGTGTCGGTTATCAGCCCTTTTATAACTAAAAACATCAAATTCGGTAACCCCTTTCTATTTCTCAAAAAATTTGTAACTTACAAAATTATTTAACATTATACTTATTTCGGTTTTCAGTCACATTACTGTAATTCAAATAAACTCAAAATTTTTTGCATATTTTTTTAGAATTAGAAAACTAAATAATCCAGATTATTAAAGCAATTTTTAAATTGTACATGAGCATAATATTTGAATTTAATAAATTTAATCTAATTACTGGAATACTGGAGTACCAAGATGTAGATTTCGGTGGATATATAATTCATGAGCCAGTCAAATTGTTCAATTTCTTTTTAAGGATCGAATTAAGTTCCTTTTTAACCCGGAAAAATGTCTTCCTGATTGCCATAAGCACATGAATATTAAAGCGACAAAGACGAAGGTATCCATTAACTAAAATGAATGTTGGTCACGTGCTATCTAAAATTATTTCATAATTAAAAAATCGACAAGTTACTTAGTACTATGTGGGAAATATAATAATATTTTCACTTAATATAATGCGTACAATGATAGTAATGTAATGACTCACCACCAATAAAGACATTTATTTATTTATTATTTATTTACAACAAAGTACTTATTCATAGTCATCGTTATAATTTTTGAGCTGGTTTCGTAATATACCTCTCTACGTTTTAGTTCCTTGTCATCCCACACACTTTTCCTTATTCCTTACCTGCGAAGAATCTTCATGTATATTAGCTCCTCGCATCGTTCGCTCGACAAAGGCCGAGGCATCACGAAATTACTTTCTTCACTTCCTGCATGCACTCACATTATCGATAACGTTATCAACCTAATAGCCCACAATTCCCAGCGGCCTTCCCATTCCCTGCGGAACAATCATCCTTTCAACTTAGCCGACTCACACACAGCGCCGGCGCTCCCTTCGGAGTGGCGAGCGGGGCGAGGCGGGGAGCGGGGAGGGGCGGGGCGGGGAAGGGCGGGACGGGACGGGACGGGGCGGGGCGGGTTTGAGGTGGGTTTGCAGATCGGGGGCGTGGCGGGGAGAGGAGTGGGAAGGGTGGACGGCTGTTGGGATAGGCCGCTAGTTCCGGCCCCCGCCGCCCGCCGCGCTCCACTCCGCAAGGCGTAGGACCGATCCATTAAAGTGTGTATCCACGTAACGCGATAAGGGTCTGGACGGCGGAGGGGGCGCGCAAACAGACAGGGCGGTCGAGGCAACAGGGCCTGGCTCTGCCTTCCGGCGAACGCGGAGGGGGACGGGACGGAGAGCGCTGGAGCCATCACTGACACGTCCATGCATCACTGTTGCCACTCTCCGGTTAAGAGGATTTTGCCACTGGTTTTCTGTCACTACTTCCGCTTTGCTCTCTATTAGTCTTCGCAGATTCTATAGCCTTTGTGGGATTTATAGCCATGTACAACGTATGTGTTCATTAGATACGTGTCTTTCTTTTATAAAGTCTCAGTTCCGTCCTTTCATACTTACATTGGGATGACCCGTATCACTGTGATCAGACGACATACATTCAGGTAACGGGGTCCAAATCCTGCCGGATCCATGAGAAGTGTTAAATGTATAAACTGGTCGGTGGCAGATTTTCTCTGGGTTACCCAGTTTTCCCTGCTTCGCATTCAAATGTTTTTGTTGCTTTTTTTTAGTTACTTCAAGGTCGCTTTTTAACTGTCACAGTCACACAGCGACCAATATAATTAACATTGGTAACTTTGAGGCAACTGTAGTAACTTCAGCGTAACTCGCATACGGACATACTCAAACACCCATCCCCCGGGCGGGATTCGAACCCGCGGCCGTTGAGGCACGATGTAGCTGCGCCGTTCGGGCTTGCCGACCTCGCCTATCCGGGCCGGCTCATTCAAGCGTTGTTCCGTTATTTACGTATCATAATCATTATCACCGATACATCAAAACTATTCTTCTCAGACATGGAGAAATATGCTAGATACTGAAAATCAAAATATTACTCTTACTACTGAATCAGATATTTTATATTCACCGTTGCCTTCGTTCTTGAATTTTGTATTGTGTTTCCCTGAACATAAATTTTTCCATTTCATTTTCCTTCATTTTGCCTTCTGTGCATTTTTTTTTCTCTTCCACGGACACATCATTCGCAATGTCTTCAATTGGTCCTCCGAGTTGTTTCATCCAGGAATTGCCCTGCTTCTGGTTCCTTCACCATTTCCCCCACGGTGGTTACCATTAAATTCCTTTCCCTTACCACTTCCTTCTCCTCCTCGCCCTATATCACCCCGTCTTACGCCCTGGGCCCTCCTCATCGCCCTCCCCTTGCTTCGCCACCTGGGGCTCCCCTTCGGCGTCTGCGTCCGCGACTGTTGACTCACGCGACGTGTGGCAACGCCAGAACAGCGGGTGCCGAAGGGAGTCGGGGAGAGGTCAGACGAGGGTGAGACAAAAGACCAAGGGTGTGCGGAAGGCCAAACATCGTTCCCTTCAGCGCTGTTGTCGTCGACTAGACTTCAATACGTGCTTTCGATCTTCCAATCGTGAATTTCACTCAGCATTCACCGTCTATTACACTCTGCTCACCGCTCTTCACTGTCACCTACAACACCACTCACATCCCACCATCCACCTACCACCGTCACATCCCACTCACCATGCTCCAATAGCCATTTATCACGCACCAATAGCCACTACTGTGCAATAACCATATTCCAATAACCAATCTCCAAAACCCACTTTCCTACGACAACTCTCCGATAACATCTAACAACAGCTCTCTTATTTCCGCTTCCCCAATTATTGCTCTCGAAATACCGCTCTTCAATTGCCACTCCTCAATTACCGATCTCCAATAAGCACTCGTCATCTATTTCTGCCGCCCTCTACTCACTATCTGTCGCTTACAATCAACGCCTAGTACCTCCTCTCCCAACTCGCCAACGACTCGTTGCCTGGTTGCTTACTTGCCTTTCTCCGTAGTGATCGTCGTCGGGTGCCCCGTCATCAGTCCACGACTCGTTCCTGCGTCCCTGTCATCCTCCTATTGGTTGCTCCCCGCCATTGTAACGTCTTACGTCATTTTCCTCCACAACACAAACATCTCCGCCGCCCTATTCCATCACCCTCTACCTCCCTCGCTCTCCGACTACCGTCTTCAGCCCTCCATCTCACCCTCGTTCGCCCTTTGCCTCCACGGCCGCCGCGCCGGGGAAAATTCTAATTCCAGTAATGCGATCGTCATGAAAAGAAGGCGCGTGAGACGGCCGTCCTGGCCGTAAATCATTACCCAAAGTCGACGTTCGCCGGAAATTAAGGAAATTACGACGTATTCTGTCGCGCAACCTCCCTCCGTCCCGGTCTTGAAATGCTGTCGCATCGCATCGACTGTCAACTCGATATTAATGCTTGCATTGAAAGAACTCGGCATTTCCAAACTATTATAATCAATGTTCGTTGTTTTTAATTTATTAGCTGTCGTCGAACACATCGATATAAATGGTCGAAAGTAACAGAATGGAGTTTCGCCTGATGACACGGTAACTCGAAACAGCAAACTGTTGCACGGTTGTCGTATTTTCTCTCGTTTCCGGCGGTGGTGTCACATTGAGTTTTAAACTTGTCGTTAGAAGAAAATATATCTTCTGCGTTCGAGTGACAAAGAAAGAAAGGCTATGTTATTTGGTATGCGAGTTTACATACGTTTTATTTAATATTTTACTCTGTCATTGTGTATTCAACAATACTCATGTGTATTCAATAATAAATGAGCTTAAAATGTATTCCTTGTAATGAGCATCTGATCGATAATGGCATCTCGTTATACAAGCAGCAATCATCGTAAATATTGTAACGATTTCCACAATTTATGACGCGTTTGAAATTACCCCAATAAAATTAATTGTATTAATATAATGATTAAATGAGTTTTGTTTTCCATTGAATTACGAATTGTGCCACTCTAGGGAATCATGAATCCTATTAGCCTGCTATAACATGTTTTATAATTCCTTCAGTTAATCACGAGGTTATTTCTATTTCCGTTATTTCATATTATTTTGTTGATACAATTTTATTGCAATTATAAATACCTTTAGTGCAACTTAAAACGAAGAAAAGGTAGAAGAAGGACAACAAATATATAAATGTTATAAATTTTTTCGCAAAGAATTATCGTCCCATTTAATACTGACTAATTAATTCATTCAGGTGATGAGACGTAATGCAAGTATTGAGGGATCTTAAATCAGGTTTTATTCATATATTTCATAAATATTGCTCTGTTTTAATATTTCAGTTATAAAACAATGTTTTATAATTTGTGAAACAAATAAATTAACATATTTGAAACAAGTATAATACTTCTTACTAGTATATATAATGTATTTGAAGAATATCTAATTAAATCCATGAAACTAATTGCATACATCTGGACATATTACACAACAATGAAAGAAATTCCGTAACGAATGCCCATTTCACGATTACACTCGGAACTTCCGAGTACAATTTCCCGGCAATGACAACTCGATGTAACAGTATATTACAGTTACGCTGTGTCAACCACGTTTAGCTCATCCTGCAAGGCGATTGACCGTCCAACAGTGAGCGACGAACGATCTGAGCGCTTGTTGGCCACCCTTAATCCCCGCCCGTGCTCTCCGACAGGAGAGTGGGCGTCGGAGCGGCGGTCGACAAAGCGGAGCCGAGACGCACCCGAGCCGAGTTAGCGTGCACCGGCGCATTATGCGCAATTAATAACGAAGCACCTCGATTAGCGCAGGGATTTGCGCATGTGCGTCAATAACTCACTAAGCGGGTGGCGCGGAGAGCCTTGTCTAGGGGTCGACGCCCGTTTCACGGCCTCCTTTCGATGTTATGAGCCGCATGCCGTTAGAAGCAGATAGCGAGGTGTGCCCCAGGGTTCTCCGAGATTTCCTTCAATGAAGTACATTTCGTGATTTATACATTCCCTTGCTTTTAGGAGTGTATTTCTTCGCAGCTAGAAACTAATTTTTAATTATGTTCATAACGTCATCCACTGTCAGTTGAAAGTGAGCCGAATTCATGATTACATTTTTGCTCTCTTTTAGGAATGCTTTCCTCCCTACGTAAAAATTAATTTTGAGTAACATCCAAGAAGTGATCCACAAACAACTGCAAGTAGGCACCTGCAACTACTCCAGAAATACAAATGTGAAGAAAGGTATAGAAATGCCAAAGAAGAGATTAGAAACCCAGTCATTGATTACAAGTTAATGGATAATATACGTGTAGTTGTTTCCGAAAAGCTAGAAGAACACGTTTAGGCCACTTTCTGTATCAGTACGATGAGCAGTGTTAAACCGTTGACTAGGAGGAATTTAATTTCAAATAAATACTAAAAATCAACTGAAGTTTATCATAATGACACCTCGACTGAAGTTCATAATAATCAATTACTTGTGAGAAGAATTTTAATATGTTCAGCATAAGAAGAACACTTATAAAGAGCAACTGGTAGCTCATAGACAAATAATTTCATTATTATTCTGCAAATTTATAATCTCATTTTATTATGAAGGATTATGCAAAGAAGAAAAGAAAGGTGGATTTTAATAGAAGTGATTCAATTATTTTTTGAATTTTTAATGTTTATCCACATTCACTTCATAACAGTAATAGCTTTGTGGAAAACATATTACTGTAAACAACGCCCCGGCTGTGTGCATTTACAATTCTATTTCGATTGACTGACCTTAGGAACGATGTTTGAAGAAGCAAAAACAATTAATTCACCAGATTGCAGAGTGACAGAGTTTTACTTAGATTACTATAGATTAAATGGGTTGCAGTTGATCATACTATTATTATGCAATATTACAACTTCCCATTGGCTGCTCGTAAAAGTACAGTAAGTGCTTTCACTTTTAATATTACGTTTAAAATCAATTGAGTGCGATTGAATAAAACGATAATAAGCAAGTAGGGAGTAATTTAATAATGAAAGAAATTTCTTCGGAAAGAAAATGAAAAGTCTGCCTGTGGTGGTAAATGTTGCAGTAAGTCGGTTGACTTTAAAGTTCAAAAGGGATGGAGTTCGCTGAAATCCAACAAACATGACAGATGAATGTGGGCCATAGTCAAAGGAAAGAGGCAAAGCTATGCGCTGAAAGATGAACAAAACACACTGCAGCGCCTCTAACCGGGAGGTCCTAGGTTCGAGTCCTGACGGCGGCAGGATTTTCGACACTAGCTTTTCAGCTAGGTCGAATTCAGCTGCCGTCTGGAGGAGAATTCTAGCGGCCGGCTGCTCTGATCGGTAGTTTTCCGTGGTTTCTCCGATCAACACCAGGCGAATGCCGGAGCAGTACCCTACCAAACGGGCCACGGACCGCGCGCGATCTGTCCTTCCTCTTCCTTGTCCTATCCTCTCCCTTACACACACACTTACACTAACATGCACTACACTACTACATATTCCGGGAGACCGGTCGGGAGCTTAGAGCTTGTCCCGGCTGGGGCGGTGCCCCGCTGGTGGGAGAGTCCTGGTTAGGGGGTAACCCCACTAGCCGACGGTAGGTCGGCGCCGGATCTCGCCATCCAGCGGGGGAAGATCACCGCCATCTCCCGGGGGAAAACATGCACTACACTAACGGGACTAATGACCATAGAAGTTGACGCGCCCGGAAACATGAGTCAATCAATCAATCAATCAATCAATGAACAAAACATGCTCAAAGCGATGATGTAAGCTTTTGAATTCTGTGTTTTGCAGTGCTTTCTGGAATATTTATACGACGCATACTAATTGTATCAGGTACGTAAATACATGATCTATGATATCACGTTCGATTAGCTTGTTATTTTATTCTGTACTTAAGATAACGAAATATGACATTTCATATTTTCATTGAAACATCCCCTTCGGCATATTATTAAAACCAGATTTTATATTTCGCACTCCTCAGCATTTCTAACGCGCTGACCTTTGGGAGCCGTCGATAATCGAATTCAATCATTCTGTAGGGTATAGCCCGTTTTGCCATCCAGTCTCATGTGTCACCGCTTGGCCCGTAACTGAACAAACCAGGCGGCCTGGCAAGTAACGAGCCCTGTGGATCGAAATGTCACGGAAATATTTGTATGTCCGTGTTTGATTGTGAATTTGAAATCAATATGATTATTATATTTACTGCGTTATTTAAATGAAGTTAATGTAATTTCATACGGCTATCTTTGATTCGCGTTCAGAAAGTTTAAGTTAAAGAAAGTTGCAAACAAAACTGAAATGAATTTTGAAGTTAATATAGTTTGATCTCTTTTCCCACATTGTATTGTTTAATAAGATTTACTTAATTATGCGCTTCCTCTGATGCCTGGCCCCGGCTTAGCGCGTATCCAGGGCACCTTTTGCGAGCAGACGCACCCCGAGGCTTTCCCTGAATAAGCGCCAGGGTGTGTATCTGACGTACTCCGCCAGATGCCGATCTCAGATCCAAACTCTCCTTTTATAAGAAAAAAAAACGCATGCATATTCCTTATTTATAAAATACTCTTTCAAAATTTGTTTGTTTTCATAAACATTTGTTTCTATTATGAAGTATATTATTCATGTGCATATGTTTCTCTTTTATATTAACAAAGTAGTATTTATAATTATTGCTTATCATTGTTTGTAATCATTCCTGTTAATTCATTACGATATTTAGCTTTTATTTTCCATACTGGTCATATTAGCATTAATGTAAGAGTTCGAAATTTTTGCTGGAATCATCATTTCATCATACTACTTTAGAAAACGTTTTTAAACTTTGCAAGCTATTTATTGGAAATATTATTTATTAAAAACAATAAAAGGCAAAGCATTGTTCTAAATGACAATGTTCATTATTTCTAAATGACTCCAAACCTCAACAAAATGTCAAAAAGAGAACGCATTGAAGGATAAGGTAAATATCCCTGAGTGGAGAACTTGATGTCAGGAGAAAGTCATGTTGTGACAAGCGCGAGCTAACAGGTAAAAGATAAAAAGAGCTATCACAGGCAGAATTTATTTCGCAGAGTCATACACAGAAACACAAGAAGTCCCAATTACTCATTACTTCTCAAAATACTTGCTCTTTGTTCCACTCGCTGACCAAGACATTCGTTGCCACTACCGCAGGACATGCTGTAATTCAATACTTTGGATCACATATTTTATCCCTCCATTCTTACGCATCTCATTCATTCTTTTTTATCTGAGTTTTATACCCATTAATTTGCATCTCCATTCTAAAAGTTATATTTCCGCGGTTTTGATACGGTGGATAGACCATGTAAAGTGAAAATCATGACTTTATATGTTAGTATATTATATGTCGTAAGTTTCGTAAAAGCCTAAATATTTGATCTGCTCATATAGATGCAGGTAATATTTAGAATGTCGCAGAATGAATGTTACGAAATTGAAGAGCATTTAGAGGGGTCGAAGATGATTATATTTTGCCAATGAACATGTGATGGGAAACTTCATACAACCGAGTTACCACCTGAGACACGTGCTTCTGATTGTTATGCAACTCCCCATGCACCTGTCAGGGAACGTCGTGACAAAGTAGTATTTAAAGATCATTAATTTAACGTCTGAACAAAAGTGCTTGAGAAATTGCCTAACACTCGGACAAATCTTACATTTGTAATTTCTTGATGTGAAATTTCAACTACCAGTTCTTTGGCAAACAGTGATCATCTTCGACCCTTTTACAATCTCTTGAAATTTGTAATTAATTTAGCGACTCCAGTAGTATGTGTATTCCGTCCCTACTTATCAAAAGACGAGATAAAATAATTTTCCTCCTGTCGCCTTTTACTTCCATTCGATCCAGTGGGCGACGCTCGTCGCGTCGTGGCGTTGAAGTGGAGTGGCGTGGCGTCGGAGTGGCATGGCGTTGAAGAGCGTGTGTGGCACAGCGTGGTGCAGCATGCGAGCTAGCGCAATTCCCGCCTCCTGCGCGCGAGTTTAATTCGCGTCCGCCAGGCGGCGCGGGCGGCGCTCCGATTGCTTCCGTCGCTAATTGGATAAACTGCCCGAGCGGCACCGATACATTGTAATGGCGCAGTTGCCCTCGCGGCTCGACTCGCCCACATCGCCACCTCCGCCTACACCGCCTGCCCGCCCCGGCTCGCCCCAGCCCGCCCCGCTCGTCCGCCCCGCTCGTCCGCCCCACTCGTCCGCCCCGCTCGTCCGCCCCGATCGTCCGCCCCGCTCGTCCGCCCCGCTCGTCCGCCCCGCTCGTCCGCCCCGCTCGTCCGCCCCGCTCGTCCGCCCCGCTCGTCCGCCCCGCTCGTCCGCCCCGCTCGTCCGCCCCGCTCGTCCGCCCCGCTCGTCCGCCCCGCTCGTCCGCTCCGCTCGTCCGCCCCGCTCGTCCGCCCCGCTCGTCCGCCCCGCTCGTCCGCCCCGCTCGTCCGCCCCGCTCGTCCGCCCCGCTCGTCCGCCCCGCTCGTCCGCCCCGCTCGTCCGCCCCGCTCGTCCGCCCCGCTCGTCCGCCCCGCTCGTCCGCCCCGCTCGTCCGCCCCGCTCGTCCGCCCCGCTCGTCCGCCCCGCTCGTCCGCCCCGCTCGTCCGCATTTTCGAAAAATTGTATTTAACATTATTTAAAGCACATACATTCATAAATATAATAATGTGAAAATTTGCCTCTAATGTTAATATTACCGACGTGAGAGAGAAGTGAAAAAAATTACATTTTTGTAATTTTTGGAGAAACAAAACAATACAGATATATAGCATTTATGTCGTCGGATAGGGTGTATTTTTTTCTAAATATTGTTTCTAAATATACTTATTTTAATTCAGCATATTTAATAGTTCATACTTCACTAAGAGCCCACGACATACGTAGAAATAGGTTTCAGCAAATTAAAGATATCCAACACACTTTTCCGAGAAAACTAGCTTTCCTTACTCTTTTAGACCATTGCAATACTGGAGTTATACAAAATGAACATCGTTAAGAGGAGCATTTGTTCTTATGTTTTTTCATGTTCTTCAAATGTGATATCAGGAGAGCGCTTCCTTCTACTCAAAAAGAAAACCGAGAGGAATGCTGTCAGGCCATGTCTTTTATGGAAGGTAGTTAGACTTGGCCAAAAGTCGACCGCGGAATACAATCAATGTACGCCTGAAAAATCGCGCCGAAATGTTACAATACTTCATTTCCTGTGCAGCATTGCTATATTTCATCTTCATTGCCTACGTACATAGTCAGGAGAGAAAGAAAATAATAAAGATATTCGAGACTCCATATGTTGTTTTACATACGAGTCCAGATGCACATTGGAAATTAGTAACATAAATTACACACATCGGAAATTAGTAATATATTCTGCGAGTTCTTCCATGTCTAATTGAACTCACAAAACATCACAGCCGATCTGGTGTCCGAGATCGTTAAGGCAGAAGTGTCGTAGCGTTAAGGTAGAAGGTATCTTTAAGGTAGAATTCTCGGACCGAAGGATTACGGGTTCGAGTTCCGCCTCGGGCATGGCTGTATTTGTGTTCGTCCTTTCACCCCATATGATCACCATATCGTTTCATCTTCATAGTTACCATACCGTTAACTTCAATAGTGGTCGTTAATGACCTAGATGTTGATGCAACCTTACATTCCCAAAAATTTAAAAAAATTAAAATAATTGAAAGGAAAAGAACTTGCAATAAAGAAGTTCGACACGAGGAAATTGGAGTAAGGCGAGAAGCGATGACCGAAAAGACTTTACGAGACAGGAAATGAGGTACATTATGGTGATACCCGTGCGCTATCGGTGTGCGTCGGGGCGCAACTGGAGCTCCCAGAGGTATCGTGTTGGCTGCTCCTCCGAGACAATTTCATTCCAGGTGTTTAGCTCTCGAGGCCACGCGGCGGCAAAGGGCGTTGTCGCGCGTTTGCCAAGACGCCGACACAGAAACTCCATTATTAAATCAACACTTTTCGCCAACTTGATGCGCCGTGTAAACACAAGCCCGTCGCGGATGATTCCGCAGCTGGTACATTTAATTAATATAAGTGCTCGCAAGACTAATTTCTTAGAGAGGAAAGTTTATGTACAGCAAACGCTGTGTAAGACGGTTGGGCTGACGGTGGGTGGGGTCGGGGGGCGAACACGCTGGCCTCTCTTGATACTCGTTCTCTGTGAACGCGCGGTTGATTTCTCTGCTAGCATTCGCGAGTGAGACCGCGACTCGAGTGAACGCTGACGTCTCCACAGCGTCTTGGCAGCCCTACGTTGCTCACTTCTGCAAGTGATGCAAGGAGCAGGAGAGCGACTTCAGGCCACACGCGGCCACACAGCCAATAAGGACGAGGAGAACTGGTGAAAGGGAAGACGAAC
Organism: Teleogryllus occipitalis; assembly: GCA_011170035.1. Lineage (NCBI taxonomy): Eukaryota > Metazoa > Arthropoda > Insecta > Orthoptera > Gryllidae > Teleogryllus > Teleogryllus occipitalis. The sequence continues at coordinate 9,409 of BLKR01005600.1, read as the reverse complement.
TCTATCCGTCAGTTTCTTTATTGTGAGGTAGTATATTAGGTTCCTTTACCAGGATCAATGGTGCATGTTTCTTCATCATTGTTACTGTCAGGTAATCTATTTGTGGAAGTAACAAACACAGACGATTCTCACTTTCCTGAAGAAATCCTCACTTGATCCTTCACGAGAAGGAATTTTGGAACCTTGCTTTACCGATGCATATAATTATTTAACTGTTTGACGGTACATAGACAATTTTGAAATTCACAAAAATGCTGGTTATGCGAGGGAGATTCAAATGAAAAACTTAAAAGGGCCATAGAATTTCGAGAAGTTACACACTTTTTCAGTTGGCAGTTATGGTCCTTGAGGTTCAGAAAGTATCTACTTCTGGCAGAGTATTGCTACAACGCAGGAAAAGGCACCAGCATTCGCACAAAAATAACTGGTACCGAAAACGTGTAGTTTTCAAAACGTCCGTCTGTCCTTCTGCCCCGTCTGTCCCGTCTGTCGGTTTAGCGGATCGGTTCTTCCAAGTTTATTTAATTTCTCAATACGTTTATTTCGCAGTATTATATTACAATTTGTCTTCTTACATATTATGCTGAATGTGGCATTTAGGGTCGTATTAACCCAACTTTTGCCAACTAGCGGAATTCGCAGACCCGGGCCTTGTTCTCGTTCATTATCCATCGCTGGCGTAAGGATGCTGTGTAGCGAGCGAGTCGCATTTCCTTTACCGTACCTGGCGCATTTGTCCTGAATGAGCTGCTGTTGCTCTTTTGACCTGACTGCTTTTTCGTCGCACAGCTATGGAAATTTTTACATTCTCATTATTTTTTTATTCTTGGCTCTTCTTATACATTTGTATTCCCCGTACTCATCAGCGACTTACTTTCTTGCAATTTTTCCTGTCGTTTTTCCTGTATCTAATCCAATTAACGTCTTGAAAACTACTTCTGTGAAATGTTGCTTTAGAAATTTGAGACTGTATTGCCACGACCGCCGCCACTATTTCCTTCAATCCTCCACAAAAGTCCTTGATAGATTTCCCTGAACTACAGCCACTTACACATTTTACAAAATTAGCCATAACTAAATACGTGTCCGTGTCAAGGCATCATAAAATTATCACCTGATTCCCACATCTTTTTCTTCTTTTTTTCCTTTTTTCTCCTCTATTCACAATGATATTCTCTTTAATTTCTTTAGATTTAATTTCCACAGATTATACATGCATTTCAACATTTGTAAATATTGCTGCCTCTTTTCCAGGTCTGAGTTTTAAACGTGTCATCCATATTTGCGCTAATTATTTTTTATACTTCGAATCTACATTTAATTTTGCATTTCTCTTTTGAAGTGTTACTTTTTCTCTATCCATATATTCACCCTCATTTATGTTAATCGTATTCCACCGCAAAATAAACTTTATACTCGCCCTCCATTTGAGAAACAGACCACTCTCCATTAAAACGATTACTAGATTACGCAAAGCATACGGAACATCTCTCGTCAAGAATTACGACAATTATTGTTACATTTCACACATTATCATAAACTAAATACAAACTGATGCAATGAGATATGACGAACATCTTAATTATAAAAAGTTACAGAATAATTAAAAGTTAAAAAACATTAGTCTCAAAAGTTGGAGAAGAAACTATACATTTATTGAATGAAAAGTAAACGAATTGATAAGAAATTTAGCATACAAAACATAATATACACATGTATAAGATAATCCTGGGTGATCTGATACTATTTTATTCCCTATAAAATTTATGATGAGTTAATTACGTTTCAAAATCAATAGTTTCAAAGGTTAACCATATTACATCCTCCCGGCTCACACGGTATCACCTCTTATTTCCAACAATAAACCGATTTATAAAATAAGTTTCATAATCATTTTGGTGAATATATATTTAAGTAAGCGCAAAGTGCATTGCCAACGTGAACTAAGAATGTTTTCATTAATATTTTTAAATTCATAATTTGTTCAACGTGAATGTTACACCAATTGACCTGTCGTACGTTTCACACAAACGCGAAGTTTCCGAGCGGCACCGCGCCTCTCTATCCGCGAAGAGCGCGCGCGCTGCGTCAAGGGCCGAAGCGCGACGTCGAAGTGTGTCGCGCGCCTCCGCTTGTGCGCCCCATTTCGCGCCGCGAGCTGCGAGGCGTTATGCGCGTCGGCCCCCGCTGCCGCCCCGCCATTAGTCACGTCTGAATGAAAACTTGCCGCGTGTTCTCACGCAAACCGCAGACACGCTGAGTCAAATGCCGCAAGTTACCTCACAAGAGTGGAAGCGAGCTCGTTTCAAACACAGCGTGCGCTTCGAAACGCAACGCCAGACTCAAGCAGGGGGGTAGGCGGGCGGGAGGGCGGGCAGGCAAGCAAGCAGGCAGGCAGGAAGGCAGGCAGGCAGGCAGGCAGGCAGGCAGGCAGGCAGGCAGGCAGGCTGGCAGAGGCAGGCAGAGGCAGGCAGAGGCAGGCAGAGGCAGGCAGAGGCAGGCAGAGGCAGGCAGAGGCAGGCAGAGGCAGGCAGAGGCAGGCAGAGGCAGGCAGACGGGGAGGCAGGCAGAGGCAGGCAGAGGCAGGCAGAGGCAGGCAGAGGCAGGCAGAGGCAGGCAGAGGCAGGCAGACGGGGAGGCAGGCAGACGGGGAGGCAGGCAGACGGGGAGGCAGGCAGACGGGGAGGCAGGCAGACGGGGAGGCAGGCAGACGGGGAGGCAGGCAGACGGGGAGGCAGGCAGACGGGGAGGCAGGCAGACGGGGAGGCAGGCAGACGGGGAGGCAGGCAGACGGGGAGGCAGGCAGGCGGGGAGGCAGGCAGACGGGGGGGCAGGGAGGCAGGAAAGCAGGCAGACAGGGAGGCAGGCAGGCAGGCAGACTGGCAGACAGGGAGGCAGGCAGGGAGGCAGGAAGACAGGGAGGGAGACAGGAAGGCAGGAAGACAGGGAGGGAGACAGGGAGGCAGGCAGGCAGGCAGGCAGGCAGGCAGGCAGGCAGGCAGGGAGGCAGGCAGGCAGGGATGCAGGTATGCAGGGAGGCAGGCAGACAGGCAGGCAGACAGGGAGGGAGACAGGGAGGCAGGCAGACATGCAGGCAGGCAGACATGAAGGCTGGCAGGCAGACATGGAGGCAGTGAGGCAGGGAGGCAGGGAGGCAAAGAGGCACGACGGCGCAGTCAAGGGAGCGCGCGCTTCAGCTGTGAGGCTCGTTGCCTCATTGCCTCGTGTGCCTCCGCACACATCTGCATACGGCACAAGGAACACGCTCCGGCCTCTGGGAGGACGGGAAGAAAGTTGTCGAAAGTTAAACCGGAGATAACGGGAGTTCAATGTGGTAGTGGTGGGTTAGATACGTTGATAATCCGGTTAGATATAGTGGAGACGGGGTTAGATATAGGTGACTGAGTTAAATATTATCTAACCCCCATCTCTATATCTAACAGAGTCGTTAACTTTATTAACCTTTACCAACAAATTAACCCTGTCTTCTCTTATCTAATAGATGTGAGACAGGCGAGATTAATTTGTTGGTGATGGCTTACGCAATCTCATGATGGCGTTAAAATGCTGGTAAAGAGGCAAAAGACATTGGTTATGAAGTTAAAGATGTTTGTTCGTTAATGACGTCGTGGACAAAATTAAAAAGTTAGAGCAAGGGTTAAAGATCTTAACGAGGTTGTTGTATACAGGATGTGTGTTGGTAACTTGGTATAGGGTTAAATTAAAGACGTTACTGATGAGGTTAAAGACGTTGGTAAATTTAAAGGCGTTGCTGGTGGAGTTAAAAGCAGTGGCAATGCTTTTAAATTTATTGATAATGAGGTTAATGAATTGGTGACCGAATTGAAGACGGTGATGTGGTTAACGGCTTTGACAATGGACTTAAAAACGTTGGTGATAAAGTTAACGACTTTTGTGATAGAGTTAATGATGTTGGTGATGGGGTTGGAGGTGTTTGTGGTGTGGAAAATGACAAAGTGAAGAAGAAAGGTAAGGTTATAATTCTCAAAAACATTATATTTTTTGTTGTATTTACATTATATAATTTTCAATTCTATAAGCAATTTAATTAAATTTCCAAAATAATAATTATTAAAATAGAATACAATATGACAAAATTCTTACAGAACACCCATGTTCGTTCACTTTAAAGCAATACATTTCTCATACAAGTGATAATTTTGATATTCGGTCTATTGAATAAAACAATTCATTACAAAATATTACATTGCATTCCATTGTTAAATAGGCACAATTATAATTTTTGGGCACCAAGATAACCATTCTCGTAGGACTCTAAGTTTTACCATTACCCTTAATTTAACAGTATCCTGTATCAATGGACATTCTATACAATTCGTAAGGTAAATTGAATCAACGAAGTTCTTCAACGATTTGAGGGATAGTATACTTACTAGCTTCGATATGTCTGTATTTATTGACAACAAATGGGTCTGACAAATTAAATGTCAGCGCTGTAAATACAAAATATTCATGCTGAATTGCCTCAATCCTGCAGCAATCCCCTTTTGATTGTAGAGACTATATATTTGATCCAACCATAAATATTCGTGTAATTAATAATCAATTTAACCATTTTAAAATTATAATGGTTCAAAATCTACCGTTTGACTCACAAAACCCCTGGTTAGTCTTTTGTACAATATACTCGTAAATATGCTTCTTGAATATATTCTTAGAATAAAAAGCATCACCCAAGTAACTGTACAGCGTCAGAGTGTTAAGTAAAGTGATCGATTGGCTAAAACGTTTGAATTAAAAAAAAGAAAGAAAATGCAACCGTCTTGAATAGGAAAAGGTGCTGAACATCTGAAAAAAGGCGCGGAACAATTGGATTGCTTGAATAGAAAAGTAAATCTGCTGTAGATTGCTTTTAAAGTTGACGGTGTTGGGGTTGCAAATAACCGTAGGGGATGGTGAAAACAATAAAATGTGATACAGAGAAATACAAGATGGAAATTATGAATGATATCGAAATGTGTAAAGACAACCAAAGGAATGGGAATTGGTTGGTAGAAATGTTTATGTTAAGCTTTTACAACTGGTGTGCTGAGAGCTAAGAATATTACTGACAGGGAAAATGATTTAATGAAGCAACGAAGGATCATAAAAAGGTGACAACAGGGTCATTTAATTGGAAATTAGAGAGAAAAAATTCCACCATTAATAGTTTTTAGTTTCAGAATAATTGAGAAGTTTGATTGTGCTTGTTAAATTTATATAACAATAAACTATTTATTCGTTTGAATACAAGCTATACTTGCTTTGTACTAATTGCTTTCAAGATATGCTTTTTTGAAAGAGGTCAATATCTACCTGTTTTTATACAAACGTATATTGCATTAGACTAGTTTACGAATTTACATTCACTATTGAATGATGAAAAACTAATTATACTAAATATGCATGGCTTGACTAACCAAGCATGGCTTTATTTCATCTCTATTTCAAAATGAATAAACAGAGCTCATTCAATTTAACTGTGTATATAATACAGTTCGTTTAATGTTTTACTCTCAACATGAAGAACATTGTTCTCTACTGAGTCACAAAAAGTATGTGAAATAGAAAGATAATAAAATTACCAAGCGATGTATTGTTTAGAAATGTCTTTACAAATTGTACATTTAAATAATGAGTTTAACATTATATTCTTTTTAAAAACACGCCGTTTCCAAACAAAATCGCTTAAACAAGCATTAATTCTACTTTTGCTTATATTATAAATATAAATATTATTTTCTGTGGAACTCTAGTTTATGAATAAAGATATTTTTAGTCATCAGCGCCGTATAAAAAAATATCTTAAGATTAAAGCTCCCACCAAAACTGTTTATCATGAGAAAAATGAACCTGACGGCGATAAACAGAAACATGGTCCAAAACCATTGGCATACAGCTCTCAGCATTTCAATTTAAATTGACTGTGTTCCGCCGATAACGAATTCTGCTCTGTGCTCTCTCAGTGCATGTCAATAGAAAGCGAGTTTAAACAAACGGCGATGAACATTGAAACGAAGCGAAGGCCCGTCCGCTCCACAGGACGAGGCCCCGGAGCGCTGCATGTGGTCTGGCTCACGCAGGGTGGCAAGGGGGCGGGGAGAGAGTGACCGGAATACGAAAAGGTGATTCAGAGGATCCAAAGGTGATCTTATGGGTAATGTAACTCAGAGTGAGGCGAGTGACTAAAACACGATGAGAACGAGAAAGCGAGGAAGAAGGTTTAATCATGATGGAGAGGAATGATAAATAGAAGGAATTGGTGAGATGATTGAACTGCCGCGTATAATGAAGAAACTAATGAGATGTTTGTGAAGGTATGACTGAGTGGTCAGGGGTGCAATGGAATTAGTTTTTGTATATTTAAAACCGGCGGATGTAAAGATGGGTTTGTGTGGAAAAGGGGTAGGATTGTAGAAAGTTAAGTGAAGAGTTAAGTAGATAGGATGGAGGTTAGACAATGATCAGTTGGAGGATAGTAAGAAGGAGGATGTTTAAGTAATAAATGATTAGTGGGTGAATAGAGAGAAAGGGAAGTGGCGAATAGGTAGATATATTAAGTTGAGTGATGGATAAAACATTGCTGGTGGACGAGTTGGTGGCAGGTAAGCAGGTTGGTAGATTGGAAAGTATGAGTATGCGGTAGAAGAAAGGAAATTTGTGAAGGTTTTCTCTCGAATGACCTTAGAACATCTATTTGTGTTACTTAATTTGGAAAGTAACTAAATTGTTTTTCCTTCTCCGTTGAAAACCACTGGACGGTATGCAATAGGGCTATGTTTTCTCAGGTACCCACAAAAGATAATTGTATGGGAAGCGAGTTTGACGGAAATCGGACCGTTGGATCCCAATGTGCGTTTCCCGATTTTTCGAAAGAAAAACTCGTTATGTGGGCTCTGGTAAAGCAAAAGTGGATAAATCTTTTTCTTTGTGTAGTAAATAACTACTTCTAACAAATCGTGTAGTCTAAATCATTCTTTTATGGGTCTTTGATACCGAAAAATCTATTGACGGCCAAACTTCTTTCCGTCCGTCTGTCATCCATCTGTCCGTCCGTCCGTCTGTCTATCTGTCCGTCCGTCCGTCCGTCCGTCCGTCCGTCCGTCCGTCCGTCCGTCCGTCCGTCCGTCCGTCCGTCCGTCCGTCCGTCCGTCCGTCTGTCCGTCTGTCTGTCCGTACGTGTGCCTGTTCGTCCGTCTGTCCGTCTGACTGTCCGTCCGTCTGCCCGTTCGTCCGTCCCTCTGTCCGCGTTTGGTCAATGGTAGGGTCTATCCCTCAGAGACATTTATCTCCAAAATTGATATTATCCTATTTAAACCAGCTCGAGGTCGTGCGAGTTTGAAAATAGATATTTGAATTTTCAGGTGTTTATTACATGAAGTTCAACAACATTTAAAAAAATCACTCTAAAGTGGCTTCTCATTTTTACTTTCTCGTATACGTACGTATACACGGATTAATGTACGTAGTATAGAGAAAGTTATATAATGCTGCTCGAAAAAACGGCGTATTTTCGAGGAAAAATACATTACGGAGCCCTGATATCGAATAAGTAGATGAATCCAGTTCCCAAATTAAGAAATAATTCTTTAACACGTGGTGTAGCCAGAATCCCTGTTTTGTGGGTCCAATAGAAAGCACAACGTCCGTCCGTCCATCTGTCTGTCCGTTTGTCTGGTGTATGTAAACTAACATAGCGCCTAACCCTTTCATAGTTTCTTTTTCCAAATTGAAGAAAAACTCCTGTCATTTTTGCTACAGCTGAAGCTCTGCAATTTTGAAACAAAATCACTAATTTATGGGGGAACTATGAATGTAGCCCTAGGAACATTTTCGCAATTTTCTCAAATAGGGCTCCAAGTTTTTTCTTTACATTTCTTGTGAGAATAGAGTTAATTCACTTCTAAAGGTGGCATAGGTCTGATTTTCAGGATTAACTCTAAATGTTTGGGAATTTTAAAAGTATGCATTTTTTTCAGCAATTTCTTACAACTACAATATTGAAGAGAACTTTTCCTTCAAATGAAATTTGTTGTCTATAAATAGTTCTTTCATTAAAGTCATGAAGATTTTTGTGAAAATTTTGGTAGTTTTCGTTCAAGAGTGCCTGCAATATTTGCAATTTTAAAAATTACAAAACAAAATTTTCCCGAAAACAGCTCCAAATTTTGTCTTTAAATTTTTGGAAGAGATAGTGCCAAACAAACCCTATACGATGACATAAACGCCAAATTGCTTCATTCTTTAGTTTTTAGGAAAATTGCAAAAGTGTAATTTTTGACATGTCTCACATCGGTAATATTTACATTAAAGGCAATTTCTTCACAATATTATATTTATGAGCACATGTACTTTAAATAATGTCAAATAAAGTTTCATGAAAACTCAACAGTTTTCTGTAGAAGTGATCTCAAAATTCCGCATTTTCAGAAACGCTCAAACGCCATTTTCTCAAAAATGGCTCCAAAGTTTTTCTTCAAACTTTTGTAAGGGATAGTGGTAATGGCCCTGTTTAATTAGACGTAAAGTTCATTTTGGTGTATTCATTTGTTTTTCAAACAACACACAAATGTATTTTTTAAATACCTCTTATGCCGTTAATATGAACATTTTCATTGACTTCTATGCATTTTTACAATTGTGAGTAAAATTGCTTCAGATGTCTTCAAATGAACTGTTTCGAAACCTCAAAAGATTCCTGTGAAAAAGAGTCTCAAATTTCACATTTACAGTAATGTTTAATCGCCAGTTTTTTAAAAGTCGTTTCACATTTTTGATGAAAATTTATATTTAGGACGAGTTTTTACTCTTCTTTAATAATCTTGAAGTAATATTTCGGTTGTATTACTAGGAAAGCTGAAAGTTGAGAAAATGTGAAAAAAATATAATTTGGGCGACGATAAATGGCAGCTGGCCAGATAATAGAGCAAAACCTTATAGCCAGACCACACCAACGAAATTAGAAAACTATACTACGAGAAAGTCTGTGCCATTCTGTAGCACCTCTAGTTGTCTATTTATTGTTCCTCAATAGGTATTTTTAACCGAAACAAAAATATTCTGAAATCATTTTCTTAGTGGTATGTACATGCATTAGATAAAATCGTTCCGCGACACCTTAAGAGATTTAGTAATTAACTGGTAAGTCAAAATTAGAATACCTGTCTTTGCCTTTTTTATTTAAAACTTTTATTTGGTTTTATTGGCGTATAATTTATTCGCAGAAGAGTAGTACTATATACATTTCGTGCATTTGAAACTTTAATAAATCTAAGTGTTGGTTCGCGCTGTCGTCTGTCGCAAAGCGAGTCGTAGTCTTATCGATACTTCCATTTGTGCGCGTGCCGTTATTTATGAGACTTTGCTTCTTCTTTTCTGGAAATGTTTC